>CM055898.1:2882862-3000362 GCA_029582155.1 Panopea generosa
TGGAATTTCACCCCTCTTCTCTTATCAAATATAAAATATAGGATTTCATTTTATGTGTTTGTGATGTTTTTTGCATGTTCGGACTTTATATAAGATTTTTGCGTGATTCCACATTCATTACGCAGGCATAAAACAGAAAAAAATATTTTAATCTTTATAATTCTAATTCTGACGATAAAATAAATATTTTTATCAGTTTCAGACGCCCCCTCTAGTGATATACATGTGTATATTAGAAAGAATAGATAAATAACCGTTTCATAGAGAGCGCGGAGAAATACATAACTAAACAAGTAAAAAGGTAGTCTGGCTCAAGGAATTTATCGCAAAATAAAAGTCTTAAAAATATTGGCATTATCCAATGAGAATGTTTCGGATACGTATCTGAAAGTTGTAACAAAACGGAATCCAATATTGAATTTATAAGAGTAAATTGGATTTCTGTAATAAATAAAATCTAACAAAGATTTAAACTTGTATAAAAACCCTGAACGAAACAGCACAAAACACAGGGAACGCTTTATCAAATACATAGGTCAAAATGTCATGGGTAAAATTAAAACCACGTCAAAAGGTATTTTGTGACCAGCATCCATTTATGTAGCTTGATTAAATAAGGCGTGAATGGACAGGTTCTTTATATTTGGATATCCTTTCTGCTGTCCATAACTCGGGAGACGCAAAATAAAAAAACTTTAAAAGGCTCCTAGAGATGTGCAATATGTCGCACTACCATTTATGATGCTTATAACGTTTGATTTTGTTTTGCAAACCAAGGAATTAGAGATATAGTTCCCTGAATAAAGTTTCAATCATATAATAAGTGATTTGTTATGATAAACATAATACATATTAAATATATAATGGAAACATCTGCAATGTTATCCTAAACATATAATACATCATACATGTACTATAAAGTGTATTAAGTATTTGTTGTTTACTATTCTTATAAAATTGAAGTTCGACCCCAAGAGAGGCAATTCCTTAGTTCATATTAAAACAGACAAATTGTTACTGCTAATAACGTCAATAGCGAACAATCTGCGTGGTAATTGCTTGGTTTTCGAATATTTTTTAGGTCAGCGAACTTTTGCTTACGTTACTTGTATGACTTGTGATAACTTTAAATTGAACTTGTAAAAACTTTAGTAATCTCAGTTCACGTGTGTTTGATACACATGACGCTACAAAGCTGGATTGGAATTATATAATATATACATTCAAATAAAGAAGAAATGTAAAATTCATGGATAAACGGACAACACGCACGGTTTTATTACCATCTCTGTAGGACTCATCAGAACGGCAAAACTTGACAGATGGTCGCACTCACAACCCACTTCATCGTCTGAAAATCTTATAACACGACACCCTTTAGAGGACCAACCCGTGTTGTACCTTGTCCACTTCAAGCAAAACAAAAGAAAATTATTTTAACTAGCTTACATATCAAAGTGAGTGAGGTTTTAATTTAATGTAAATTTTATACAATAATATAGTAAGTAAAATACTAGTATTAGACACATATAACTTCATGTATGTGGGATCTTAGAGCAAAATTATTCGATTAAGGAAGATAAAAATGGTCCAGCTAAAACATTTTATCAAGCCGCCACAATGGTGTAGATTTTCTACGTTTACCGTCTTTGCATGAGATATATAAAGGGAAATTAACCATATTCAAACTAATCCTGTAGCCACATTCTTCCCATTCCTAAGATCATATTCCGACGATACTCAACCCAATCTTACAATCATAGTCAAACCCGTCCGACACCATATTCCAACCGGTCCTACAACCATATTCCAACCAGTCCTACAACCATATACCGACCAGTTCCACAAGTACATTCAAACCAATTCTGCAGCCATATTGCAACCAGTCCTACAAACCATATTCCAACCAGTCCTACAACCATATACCGATCAGTCCCACAAGTACATTCAAACCAATTCTGCAACCATATTGCAACCAGTCCTATAACCATATATCAACCAGTCCTACAACCATATTCCAACCAGTCTGACAACAATATTCCAACCATTCCTACAACCATATACCGACCAGTCCCACAAGTATATTCAAACCAATTCTGAAACCATAATTGCAATCAGTCCAACAACCTTATTCCAACCAGTCCTACAACCATATTCCAACCATTCCTACAACCATATACCGACCAGTCCAACAAGTACATTCAAACAAATTTTGCAACCATATTGCAACCATTCCTAAAACCATATTCCAACCAGTCCTACAACCATATACCGACCAGTCCCACAAGTACATTCAAACAAATTCTGCAACAGTATTGCAACCAGTCCTACAACCATAGTCCAACCAATCCTACAACCATATACCGACCAGTCCAACAAGTACATTCAAACAAAGTCTGCAACCGTATTGCAACCAGTCCTACAACCATATTCCAACAAGTCCTACAACCATATTCCAACCAATCCTACAACCATATACCGACCAGTCCCACAAGTACATTCAAACAAATTCTGCAACCATATTGCAACACGTCCTACAACCACATTCCAACTAGTCCTACAATCATATTCTAACCAGTCCTATAACCATACACCGACCAGTCCCACAAGTACATTTAAACCAATTCTGCAACCATATTGCAACCAATCATACAACCATATTGCAACCAGTCGTACAATCATATTCGAACAAGTACTACAACAATATTCATACTAGTCATACAATCATATTCCAATCAGTCCTGCAACCATATTCCAACCAGTCAAACCACATTCCAACCAGTCCTACAACCATATTCCAACCAGTCCTACAACCACATTCCAACCAGTCATATCACATTCCAACAAGTCCTACAATCATATTCGTTCTATTCCTACGACCATATTCCAATCAGTCTTACAACCACATTCCAATCAGTCCTGCATCCATATTCCAACCAGTCATACCACATTTCAACCAGTCCTACAACCATATTCCAACCAGTCCTACAACTACATTCCAACCAGTCATATCACATTTCAACAAGTCCTACAACAATATTCCAACCAGTCCTACAACCATATTCCAACCAGTCATACCATATTCCAACCAGTCCTATAACCATATTCCAACCAGTCCTACAACCACATTCCAACCAGTCATATCACATTTCAACCAGTCCTACAACCATATTCCAGCCAGTCCTACAACCACATTCCAACCAGTCATATCACATTCCTACAACCATATTCGTACTATTCCTACAACTATATTCGTACTATTCCTACAACCATATTCGTACTATTCCTACAACCATATTCGTACTAGTCCTACAACTATATTCCAACCAGTCTTACAACCACATTCCAATCAATCCTGCATCCATATTCCAACCAGTCAAACCACATTCCAACCAGTCATACAATCATATTCGAACCAGTCCTACAACCATAGTCCAACCAGTCCTACACCCATATTCAATCAATATTTTAGTTCTTATTCCTATTATAAACATAAGTTAAACCGACAGGGGATCATCCTTCCATTCGATATAACTTTAGAGTGTTTACCTTTCTAACGTTTCAAAATAAGTACATTTAGGGTCTTTTAGGGATTTCTGAAATAAAACAAATGCAAAGTAAGAGACTGCGTTATAATAGTTTAACAAAACATATGTTTTACTGATAGCATCAAAGGACATGGCGCGGGAGCAACTATTGCTCCCTTACTGGCCACGTGGCGTAAATACAATGTAATATAGTGAATTGTTTACTTAGACTGTTAACTTGGCTAAGGAAATGTAAGACCTGAAAACAATTATCAACCGCAGATTGGATTATCGACTGTTTGCTTGACAGTCCGCATCCATGACTATTCTATGGTGACGTGGCACGTTTAAAAGCAATATCATATAAAGATATTAATCGCCTTCACATCGCACAATATGGTCAATTGATGTGTTGCTGTGTCGTAAAGCAACATGTATGCATTTGCTTGCTTACAAGTGACGTAATGCTTTATGAAGCAATATCAAATAAAGTTATTGATTGACCGCCTTAGCGTGCACAATATGTACGTTGGTGTGCCGCTGTGTCGTAAAGCAACATGTATGCATTTGCTTGCTAACAAGTGACGTAATGCTTTATGAAGCAATATCAGATAAAGTTATTGACTGACCGCCTTAGCGTGCACAATATGGTATGTTGGTGTGCCGGTGTGTCGTAAAGCAACATGAGTGCATTTGCTTGCTAACAAGTGACGTAATGCTTATTGAATGACCGTCTTAGCGTGCACAATATGGCCTGTTGGTGTACAGCTGTGTCGTAAAGATACATGCATGCATCTGCTTTGCTAACAAGTGACGTATTGCATTAAAAACATTTAATGTTTATGAATATACCTTGATGTTAACTGGGGATCAAACTTTATTTTGTTAACAAAGATCTACTTCGATGCTATAACGGTAAACTAAAATTAAAAAAAAAATGCCTGAAACAAACGCATCAAAACAAAAGACCTTTACAATAGATTTTTGTTACGTAAACTGTTACACTATAACTTACGTCTGACACGGTGAAATTAATTGTAATTGGTGTTTGAAGCAGTTTACTTGACGGGTAAAGTGTAAACGACATTACAAATGAGTTTATCTCCGTCTTTTGATGATTCACTGGAGGTGGCGTTCGTGCTGTATTGAAAATATAAAATAAAGATATAAAGATATAAGGCATTATTTATAAGGAATCAACGAATGTATTGTTCATTTATATACAAGCTGTCAGTACTTTATCGTTAGAGTATATAGAACAGATTTCCGAAACGAGGTGTTCGGGGTGTTGCCTTCAAACTTAAGTCACCACAACACAAATAATGCAAATTATATCTGGGTGAAAATTAATTATACAATACAATATATCACTCTAGCTAAAGATTAAGTAACTCTAGATTAACATTAAATATTAATGATCAGTGCATGTTTATTCCTTAGATAAAGCTGCAAGAGGGGACGAGTTTCTATTAACCTTAACAAAACGATGATCCCCAGTTGTCAGATCATTTATTATTATATATTGTACTTAATATGGTCATTATATATACTGAACGTAGCAGCTAACCAGCCATCTGAGTTTTTTATGTACCTGACAATTTATGTATGTTTTCAAAAGGATCAAAGCATTTCCATTTAATTATGACTTCAATGAGAAAGAAACTTTAAGCTTGTATGCTACTTGTCTGTTAATGTCGTATTTCTCATACAAACTTAGATAACGCTTGTCAGATATTTGAAATACAAAAGTGGCGGGTTAACTGT
This sequence comes from Panopea generosa, assembly GCA_029582155.1. NCBI lineage: Eukaryota > Metazoa > Mollusca > Bivalvia > Adapedonta > Hiatellidae > Panopea > Panopea generosa. Next base: position 2,888,154 of record CM055898.1, read on the forward strand.
TCAGTTCAGTATATATATCATACTTCTAACAAAAGCACCGGATCCGCGAAAGATACATAAATGATAGGAATAGTAAATACAGTAGGGAGAATTATCATTTTGCAGCGCTAAAACTTTCTTAGCTAGCTTTCAGCTTTACTCCTTCATCAGAGGATGAATACAAAACAAAAAGACAAAACAACAACACAAGATCAAACACTTTTCTATATATACAATACTGCAGACAGACTGGCAAGCCTACTATAATATAACAAACTTAAACTGAACTATATACACTACAACTGCGCGCAACCACGCGTCAATAACCCATGTGACGGTAGAATCCCCATCAATTTATTGTTTCAAAAAGGTAGAAGCAAATATTGGCAACAAGTAGTTAAAATTGTTGTGACCTACATAACACAAAGGTAGCTTTTACAGGAATAAATCTTGTAACAGAACCACAGAGCGGTTTTAAAATAGAATCGCAGACAATTGCACGTAGAAGGTTGTGTATATATATATTTAAAGGGGGGGGGGGGGGGGGGTAAATGAAATCACAGCAACGGAATTTCCGATTTTAAGGATCTTTTCAACCATATTAGGATTGCTGTACTAAATTGGGAGGGGATATATCTTGTTTATCCAATCACTATCGCCAACCCTAACTCATCCTTCAACAAATCAGTTAATATTCTAATTACATTAAATGTCTACGGACATTCTACGTACATTCAATTAGCAGGAATTTCATCACCGCTATAAAAGACCAAGACTTTCAATAGTTTAAGACAAGTTAAAGAAGATCAACTCGTTAACAAACGTTTGCAAATAACTGTGTACGTAAGTGGATAAATTAAATAATGTTTGAAACTTAGAAGGATTGAAAACAGTTTTTCTTGGACATCTAGATACAACGACCATTGGTACCTCTTTTTACTATAAATATTTAACAACACATACTAGGTACATGCAAAGAATGTTAAAACAGTCTTCAGAGGTTAATTTGTTTCATACTTTGACACAGCAAGGTTCAGTACCAGAGTTGTTAAACAAGATAAAAAGAAAGCGATTAACATCTGGCCATATACCGAGAAGTGATGAAATGATTGACCAGTTGAAACTACCGTTGTCTGATAGACCTATAAGAAAAAAGGAGACCACGCTATTAAATGACATTGATCACAAAGGTATAATAAGTTTGATAGGCGAACCTGTACTGAAAAATGAATCAGTTGATCAAAAGAAGCTACTGAAGGAATTGGCAGTTACACGCAAAGTCAGTGTACATGCTAAGAATACAAAAGTTTGCCTTCAATCAAAACAAGACGAAAAGGCACATTTTCAACGAGATTGCACCAACACATCGGAATTGAATAAGATCACCTCAAACTTAAACATGAAAAATGAACTAACAGAATCTTCTCCAACGGCATTTCTCAGCAACAATGATACAGCTGTACATATGACAGAAACCAAAAATCTACAACGCTCCAATTCGGAGTACCTCGACCTATTTGACGTCATCTCAATCATAAACATTGGTCCACCGGTATACTGGGTCGGTGTTTCATATGTTCTTCTACCGAACAATCGAGGCATACAACTGACCCTGAGACAAACCGGAGTCGCACCAAAGGTCTTATTCGATTACAAATTTGCTAAACTGAGCGCATCTATTCAACTCGGAAATTCATCAAAGAGACGACACGTGACATTGTTTCAGTCAAAAACCGACATGTCATTCAAATCAAATAAGTTTAATTTGAAGACTCGTGCGGGAAGACAACACATCGACGGTATGCTTACTTGTAAGATATTTCTCCGCAAGTACTTAATACTGCAAACATGTGTTTGTGACTGGAAGATTTCGCTTAGTAACTGTGAAAAACGAATAGAGCACACCGAATGGAGAAAGTGTTTGTTTTAAATATGTTAATTTCTTAACAATCCCGATAACCTCTTCACAACATTTGAAACATTGACTTTATATATAGATTTTTAAAACAAACTTCTTGGATACGTTGCTCCTAATTATTGTTATGGCATTGCCGGAAGGAATTGTAAATATGATACGATTCTGCTGTTGCAGAAATAAGGTAGCGTCTATTGAACAAAAGCAGTAGATATATAATGCATGCCCACTTCTTTTAAATATTGTTCAACATCATACCATACATGTATATACATCGAACATCGAAATAGAAATTCGGCCGAGACCAAGATAAGTGGTTCGAGCTGTATGTGGTGTTCGAGCCACCGAGGTTCTACTGTTTATTATTTTATAATTGTTTGTTTGGTGAGAGTACTGTTACACAAATTTGTAACTGACAACACGTGTATATATTGTAAATTAATTAGTGCATTAAAGACCTTTCAACAACATGAATGTGTTATTTGATATTATTGAGTTCTTGATTCCAATTTCCATAACAACTCCCACCTCAACACCACCTCAACCCCACCACCACCCGTCATTCGAAGACTGGTGAAGTGCCATTAAGTGTATCCCACGTAAAATCCACCGTTCCTTGCATACTTCCGTCATTGCATATGTACGTCCGAAGTAAAACAATGCTTTCCTGATTATGTATTATATTAATTGTTGGTGTGTATCTGTATAATGAAATACTATATAAAGGTCAAGGTCGATATTGGTCAACGTCGATCAAAATTTACGGGGTGTAATGGCCCCCTTACAACTTAATATTCGATACAATAAATAGTACGCTCTCCAGTCAGCAAACGATGACCCCTACGTTGAAATAGAAGAGAGTCGAGCTATTAAACCGATACTTCGGGAGAGTAAATAAATAGCAGGTGTATCCGTGTCATATGGACATATTTCTAGTTTAAATATAGAGTTACTTTCTACAAAACAAATAAGTAAGACATTGAAGTTAACTTCTATATCAATTTAAAACATAATGAACCATTTATTTATATGTTTCATTAAAGACGAATGCTACAATGTTTTACCACGGTGGCGGATCCACGTAACCTTATGCTATAAATCAAAGAAAAGGTGCCCGGTTTTGGTAACATTTTTGCCGATAACTTTCTTTAAATTAACATTTCATGAAAAATCACAAAACAATGACAAACGCCGTCTCTGTGTAAATATGAACCATCGGTGCTATTGACTGGCCATACAAAACTCATGTTGTTTCTGAGAAAAAAAAATGAAACGGTGTATTGTTGTAAATCTCACCATCCCATCTTTTTAACTGAGCAAAATACACCGTTGCACTTTTTGCAATTAATTACACGTTTGCATGGCTATTTAGTCAGTTTAGTTTAAACTTATTTTTTTACTTCGATTGTGAAACAAGTTACGTTCGAAGTCTTCCTGGGCACAACCAGTACTAAGCATTAGTATGCGAAAAAAGTGTCTTGCACACATAGCCGTGACAGAGGATCGTACCCAGAACCCTCCGAGCATGGATCCTATGCTCTGCCACTAGACCACCGAGGGCTAACAGACGATCAGTTAACCTAACCACTGTTTCCTGGGATTAACCAGTACTCGAGCACACCCCATCTCCGCAAGTAACTGATAACTTTCCCACTTGAATCAGTGGTGAGAGACGAGTGACAATGAGACACAATGTCGTATATCAATCATCACGGAGACTGTTGCCGGACGGGGGATTCGAACTCACGACCCCTGTATTGAATGTCGAACTATTAAAAAGCGGTTTGCAAAATTGTTACCTGTAGCGGGTAATTTTCTTTCGAAATTTTACACCACTCCAGACCCCGGCGTGGTCTAGGGGTAGAGCGACCGCCTCTCATGCGGAAGGTCGTGGGTTCAATCCCCGGCCGGGTCATACCAAATACTTTAAAAGTGGTACTAGAAGCTTCCTCGCTTGACGCTCAGCATTTAGAGGAGAGTTCTAGGTCTGGTCGACCCGGTGTCAGTATAATGTGACTGAGTGGGGTATCATACCATGTGTCTGCGGCATGATACTCCAGTGTGACAGCGCTTAGAATACTGTCTCAAGAAGACACCGTCGCGATATAACTGAAAAAATGTTGAAAGCGACGCTAAACACCATACAACAAAAAACCACTCCATAGTGTCAGGTCACGCCGACTCGCTGCCGCATGCCACTACAAAATGATCACATCGCTCAACTTCACATTCATTTTCAGTCATGAACACGCCCCCTAAATCCATTTGAAAATTTACCAGGTTTGCATAATTTGGTATTTGTATCTGTGCAGTAGATTATGTTTAGATTCCCATTTACAAAACAAAATCTACAATAATGTGGTATAATATTTGAGAGAGACACAATAACAAAAAATGGTTGTGTACTCGATGTAAGAAACATGATCACAAACATACCTGTTGTTGGCTTCCAGATATCGTGAACTCATCAACTGAGAGACGTTTCTGTATATAATACTGGAAAATGATGTCGAGGCTGAAAATAAATTTGAGAGTTTTATAATGATCGACCTTTGGCATTTTATGTTTTATTAATAAAAATCAACATACATTTTATCATAGTTGTGTCGCGCTTTACTGAATAAAGTGTCAAGTGTTATATAGTGCAATGTAAACGTGTCCGCCCTGTCCAGATGTGTTGCATGTAATTCCATAGTATACAAGTCATGGTCGACACCAAATTTATTGGTTTGGCAGAGGCCTTGATCATATTGTGTCTATGGTCTGCATTGTAGCTAGGCGCACTCGCCGTAGTCTGGTCTGTACATTTGTCTGTTGGTTATTCACAAATAATTATCTCCGTATATATATATGATATGGATTTTGCTAATGTTATAACACATGCGGCATGTATCTCGTGTACGTTTTACAATACTTGGTAGAGCACTTTGCATGATGTTTTACGGCATGCTTAATATCCATTTTGCATGTTGTGCAAAGATTTGTATATCCATGTTCGTGATGTACGCATGTTGGACAACATGAAGGATATCCACTGTACATGGTATACAGTGTGAGTTGTACAGCTTGTACAACAGTTTGTATAACATTTCATATGTTGTGTGATTATTTATACCATACGACACTCACAACTATCTGTACATCTACCATTTTTATTTCATCTCTATGAGAAAGAGATTAGAGTTGTTTTTAAAGATTCTGTAAAAAAATATTTGTATGAACATGTATAATATATTCCGACAGTCATCGTATGACGTAACGATTCAAAATAACGTCATTTTACTGTTACACATTGACGTCATTTACCTGTTCCGGTTAATCGGACGGTAATTAAGAATTATACGGAATTATACGGACGACCAGATAACACCGAGCAATAAATCAGTAGGCCTAGTAATTTTGCCATAGGGGTCGTATTCATAAAATTCAAGATTACGAATATTCTTAGAATTGAACTGAAGAAAAAAATTTGAAAACCAACCTTAGAGACCATTATTTGAGACCAAAATGCGCAAGCATGTAGTGACAATAGATCTATACAGTCAAATAAAGTCTCACAATTAGTCTTAAATAATTTATTATCATGGTAAACTAGATATCCAAGGTTGAAATTTGGATTTTCAAACTCAAGTCTAAGAATATTCTCAAGATTTGTTGGTGAATAGGATTTAAAATAAAATGGCATGTGATTGTTGCAGTCCTGCAACGAAAAATTATGTGGCAAGTATACTATATATCTATATGGAATAGAACTTTAACAATCAATCACAGTTAATTATTTACTATACATCGATCGTTCTTACAGCTTAGACAAATCGAATCCGAAGTGTTTTTTTTTTATAGAACCAGTACTAAGCATATGCGGATAAAGGATAGCACACATAACCGTGGCGGGGGAATCGGAAACACGATTCCCCGATACTGGGTCCGATTCTCTATCGTTGGACCTCGAGATCAACATTTATATATTAAGCGCATATCTTAAGTACAAACATAGTTTACCATTTTGACACGCTAGACTCAGTCCACTGGATCTGTGGTTGAACCATGCAGGTACGTCCTTATCCTTATTTGGGAATGCTACATTCTCTGTGCAGTTCAAGGTATCTTGTAAGTGTAATACTAAAATGATACAAATTTGGTTTCATGTATGCTAAAGGACGATGTTCACAAAGCCCATAAAATAGCCCTGTAAAATGCAGTAAAATTGAACCTTATTATTTTGTGAAATTTATAGATTTTGTTTTTCCATTTTCCATTTTTCGCTTAATACAATACCTACATTTTAAGTCATTTTATGTAAATATATCATGATTTTAACAGAGAAAGCACTCTTGTCACAAGAAAATATTTAACATTATTACTTTTGTGTGGCAAGAATATCTTCAAAATATGAAAAATATTAAAATGCAAAAAATATGCGATAAAATTGGGCGGAAATGATAATTTTCCTTATTTTTAACCATCTTTGTAGTAACGCTATGAATAGAAAAAAAATAAAATTAATAAATAAGATAAGATATGCATTATTTGAAATAACAAATTATTTTTAATACTAATACACTAAGATTTTCTGAAAAATAAATATTTAGAAGTATGATAAAGGTACATGTTTAAGGTGACAAATAGCCAAATAAACTTATGTCATGTCGAATGTTTATATTTATTTAATTACGGAATCACACGTCGTCTTCTTGTAAGATAACTGGTTTAATTATCTATGTCAAATACACATTTTAGTATTGTCAAGTTTGTTTTAATTTTTTGTTTCTCTGTCTTTTTTTGCTTCATATTTATTTGTCTTGTTTACAATGCTGTATTCTATATCTTATTTGTTAAACTGTAGTGAGAGGGCAGAACCTAATGTTGGAAGAAGTGCGGTCCAACCCCATTTCTGTATACATGTATATCAATAAAACAAAATATGTTTAAACCAAAAAAAAAAAAAACGTGACAAATCGACGCCATCAATGATTCTGGCATGACCGAAAGTACTTCGGCAATTTACGTATGAGAGCCGAGTTATACGGAAAACATCTAGAAATGAATAGGAAGTGATATTACTCTAGATTAATATCAAATATAAATCATGGGTTTATTTCACTCCTGCACCGTAAATTATGTGATAAACATGCTTTTTCCATGTACTCCGCTTCATGAATAAAAAAGCCGGGCCCGAATAGCTCAATCGGTTACGCGTCTGACTATCAATCCAGGGGTCGTGAGTTCGAATCCCCTGCCCGGCAACAGTCTCCGTGATGATTGATATACGACATTGTGTCTCATTGTCATTCGTCTCTCACCACTGATTCAATTGGAAAAGTAATCAGTTACTTGCGGAGATGGGGCGTGCTCGAGTACTGGTTAATCCAAGGAAACAGTGGTTAAGTTAACTGATCTTCTGTTAGCGCTCAATGGCATAAAAACGACGGTAAATACTCTATCAATCAATCAATCAATCATGAATAAAAATGACAAACTAGCTAGTGTTTATGACTGCAACTGTTTTAAATGACGATAACATAGTTATTGCATGACATATTCCCAAAAGATAGTCACATTCAGGCAGGTATCCAACCATGCTCATCATATACTGAAAGAACAGCTAGCCCGCAATCTGAAATTTTGTGTACCTGACCGTTTATGATGTATAATAATAAATAATGCTACTCAATATTTGACGAAGATATTGGGAATACGAGAGTGGCAGGTTAGCTGTTCCGTTCAGTATATATGTGTATACTTTTCTCGTACAATAACAATATTTGACAAAGATATTGGGAATTTGAGAGTGGCAGGTTAGCTGTTCCTTTCAGTATATAGGTGCATACTTTTCTCGTATAATAACAATATTTGAAAAAAATAATGGGAATAGGAGTGTGGCGGGTAAGCTGTTCCGTTCAATATATAGGTGCATTCTTTTCGTATAATAACAATATTTGACGAAGATATATGGAATTCGAGAGTGGCGGGTTAGCTCTTCCGTTCAGTATATAAATATATATGCATACTTTTCTCGTATAATAAAAATATTTGACATAGATATTGGGAATTTGAGAGTGACGGGTTAGCTGTTCCTTTCAGTATATATGTGCATAGTTTTCTCATATTATGACAATATTGGATGAAGATATTGGGATTACGAGTGTGGTGGTTAGTTGTGCCGTTCTGTATATATTTATGAATACTTTTCTCATATAATGACAATATTGGACGAAGACATTGGGAATACGAGAGTGGAATGTTAGCTGTTCCGTTCAGTATATATATATATATATATATATATGTATTCATACTTGTCTCGTATAATAACAATATTTTACGAAGATAATGGGAATACGAGTGTGGTGGGTTAGCTGTTCCGTTCTGTATATATGTGCATACTTTTCTCGTATAGTAACAACATTTGACGAAGATATTGGCAATACGAGAGTGGCGGGTTAGCTCTTCCGTTCAGTATATAAATATATATGCATACTTTTCTCGTATAATAAAAATATTTGACATAGATATTGGGAATTTGAGAGTGACGGGTTAGCTGTTCCTTTCAGTATATATGTGCATAGTTTTCTTGTATAGTAACAACATTTGACGAAGATATTGGCAATACGAGAGTGGCGGGTTAGCTCTTCCGTTCAGTATATAAATATATATGCATACTTTTCTCGTATAATAAAAATATTTGACATAGATATTGGGAATTTGAGAGTGACGGGTTAGCTGTTCCTTTCAGTATATATGTGCATAGTTTTCTCATATAATGACAATATTGGATGAAGATATTGGGAATACGAGTGTGGTGGTTAGTTGTGCCGTTCTGTATATATTTATGAATACTTTTCTCATATAATGACAATATTGGACGAAGATATTGGGAATACGAGAGTGGAATGTTAGCTGTTCCGTTCAGTATATATATATATATGTTTTCATACTTGTCTCGTATAATAACAATATTTTACGAAGATAATGGGAATACGAGTGTGGTGGGTTAGCTGTTCCGTTCTGTATATATGTGCATACTTTTCTCGTATAGTAACAATATTTGACGAAGATATTGGGAATTTTAGAGTGGCAGGTTAGCTGTTCCTTTCAGCTTATATGTGCATACTTTCCTCGTATAATAACAATATTTGACGAAGATATTTGGAATACGAGAGTGGCAGGTTATCTGCTCTTTTCAGTGTATATGTGCATACATTTCTCATATATTAACAACATTTGACGAAGATTTTGGGAATTTGAGAGTGGCAAATTAGCTGTTCCTTTCAGTATATATGTGCATACTTTTCTCGTATAATAAAAATATCTGAAGAAAATAATGGGAATACGAGTGTGGTGGAATAGCTGTTCAGCTCAGTATATATGTGCATACTTTTCTCGTTTTAAACCAATATTTAAGGAGGATATTTATACTTCTAGAGATTGCGGGTTAGCTGTTGCGTTCAGTATATATGTGGATACTTTTTTGTATAATAGCAATATTTGATGAAGATATTGGGAATACGAGAGTGGCGGGTTAGCTGTTTCTTTCAGTAAATATGTGCATACTTTTTCGTATAATAACAATATTTGACGAAAATATTGGGAATTTGAGAGTGGCAGGTTAGCTGTTCTGTTCAGTGAATATATATGTATACTTTTCTCATATTATATTAATATTTGACGGAGATACTTGGAATACGAGATTGGCAGGTTAGCTGTTCTGTTCAGTATATATATTTCGTATAATAACAATATTCGACGAAGATATTAAGAATACGAGAGTGGCGGGTTAGCTGTTTCTTTCAGTATATATATTTCGTATAATAACAATATTCGACGAAGATATTGGGAATACGAGAGTGGCGGGTTAGCTGTTTCTTTCAGTATATATATGCAGTCTTTTTTCGTATAATAACAATATTTGACTAAGATATATGGAGTTTGAGAGTGGCGGGTTAGCTGTTCTGTTCAGTAAATATATATGTATACTTTTCTCATGTAACATTAATATTTGACAAAGATATTGGGAATACGGCAGTGGCAGGTTAGCTGTTCTGTTCAGTATATATGTGCATACGTTTCTCATATATTAAAAATATGACGATGATATTAGGAATACGAGTGTGGCGGGTCAGCTGTTCCTTTCAGTAAATATGTGCATACTTTTCTCATATAAACTATGGCTAGTGTCAACGATAGAAAAACAGATAAAATATTTTAATTGACCCTCGCACAGTAAATGCAAATGCAAATGGAAGAAAGACGTATTGCCTGAAACTACATGGAAAGTCTTACTGATATTTCTTGTCTCACAGCTAACCCATCTTTTAGATTCTGACATCGACTCGGCTAGCTTGTCTAGAGCTATGATTGTTCTATCTGCACCGACACCTTTCTGAAACAGAATTCATTGACATCAGAGTGAATACTGTATACCGAAAATGGTTTATCCTATATATATACAGTGTTTTTTAAATAACGAAGACATTAATTATGTACTACCACTATAATTTAATTTACGAAAGTAATAAAGGTATATTGTCCTACGTTGCTTTTTTTAACAGGGCAATACGTTAGGTACATACACGCACTTTTAGAGTAGTAACAAACACATTATTGATTAAGCCACTGGAAATGTATATATCTTGGTATGTCTTTAAATTAGGCTATAGAACAGACACGACTCTTCCCCGATTGGATCGTCACATAGCAGTGGTAGTTGAGCACGTTGATTGGTCAGTTGTTTCAGGGAAGGTTAAAGGATGTCAAGCGATAATAGCTATGAATGGCGGAACAGGCATATAATTCGCTGCTTTTTCGTCGGTGTTTCACAGACCGGATTCGGGAGATATCAAGGGCCTGGGAAAGACTTATTCTTTAATGAATGTAAGCCAATATCTCATAAAATGATTCCTTGGATGCAAAGAACACGTCTAAGACAAGAATACAACACTTCTCACGGCCAACAAAACTGGCCTACGCAGTATGTATTCTTCTTACATTAGAAAAATGCTGAATGGGTTCTATGATTCCTGCAATATCAGGAAAAATATAAACTGTAGAACATGTCCAGCTCTCCATCATTGTCCTTTACATTGCGATGAGATTTGGACATGTTAATTAGTCAGTTGATTCATGTAAAGTTATAAGGCGTCATAGGTTGGTAATCGTTAATTAGAATTAAGCCTTAAAGTATGTGTGATTTTCATTCAGTTTGTAAAGACCTGATTCGCGAGATGTCTATTCAATTTCATTCAATTTTATTGGTAAACATTCAGCAAACATATGCCTTTGGCAATTTACAATATATTTATCATATTGTAAAGACATGACAATAACATATTACAATCAATACATTTTGAATTGTTTAAATATCATATTTTACATAACATAAATGAGAAACAGTAAAAAATGTAACTCATAAAAATGCACTCTGCCGCGCGCACATATACTCACAGTTCTTGTTATCAATTATTAAGCACCCTATTACCATATTTTAAGCCGGATTAATGGATCAAATAACATTTATACATAAAGAGATGAGAAAATGGAATACGGAACATGTTAACGTACACTTTGAACAAGTGACTTCCACGCCAGTGAGTTGTTGGTGTCCAGTATGTTACTAGTTATGCCAACAATTTTCTGAAAAATAATCAAAGAGTTGTGTTAGCAAATATAACATACCTGGTAACATTTTTAATAAAAACCTTCTGCTGAATTGTTTTATAATGATTGCACAACGAGATATTGACACACGATTAGCATTTCTTTGTTTCTATATATGAGGAACATGATTGAATGTTGAAGAAACTTTGTGTCGTCTGCTGTGTCTTGAATTTTTAAAATATATTTATATCTTCATATATAGATGTATATATAGATTTTCAGTTAAATATAAACCTGTAATGAAGAAAGTGTTTTTAAACGAATTTCCTCTATTATATTGGTAAAATGTTGTTGTTTGTATATATGTGTACGTATATATACAGACATACACATTTACTTCTTTTTAAAATAATTGATGATTTAAATGATAATCGTAAAATTAAATGTACTTTGATATTAAGTGAGCGTTCTTTGTCCAGTTGGCTGTAAGTTGTATAGTTCCCTATACGTTCAAGTATGCTTTGTACGCGCTTGATGCCGCCGACCTGCATCGTTGCAATATCTGATGATGTTGCATTTGACAACCCTTCCAGAGCATCGTTGATATTTGTTGTGTTAGTATCTAGTCCACTGATGATTGCGTTTATGGCATCATCTACCTGCAAGTATATGCATATCGTTAGATCTTTTAAGATCAGTAAACGTTAAATGAAAGAAAAGTCATTAACGATTTGAATATAATTTAGTTATTCCTATTTGTTCTATGTATAAGAGACATATATAATGTCGTCACATTTTGACTGTAATTGTTTGGTTTATTGAATTTATCAACTCGATACACTGGTAAATGTTGAGCAGGAACAAGTCACAAGGGAATTAATACAGAACAAAAAAAGCACGTAAACTACGCGATGAACCCATCACTGTCACATTGAAATTTGGAAATGTTCGATTTTGTTTAAATAATTTGCAGGTATTTTACGTAAAAATGGAAACATATTTAAACATGCTCATATCTGCATTCACCAATCATGCTTGAGCATATTCTTAGACTTAAGCTTTAGATTTAAATTCTCTAAGTGTATTTTTTCAAAGTTTATTCTTGAGTTCAAGTCTAACAATATTCTTAAGAATGCTTGTTGAAAACCACCCGTGTAGTAAATCATTTTCCTGCCATCGGTTATCCTTGTAACGATACGTAAACATAGATATTAGCGTCTCTAGACACTTCATAACGTTATTGATTATTCTTGTGAAAATGCGCGATGGTAATTATCGGCAGTGGTTCCGGTGTGCGTTTCTCAAAAACACTTACGACAAAAATCGTCGTAAACTTAAATTAACAATTATTGATAAAAGTTTAATTTGTCAAATTGACTTACGTCGACTTTTATCGTAAGTTGTTTATAGAAACGTAGCCCTAACTTCTTGCTGATTGTGAGTAGAGGAAAAGCTGACATAGCATAAACTGCAGTAATACATCACTGGTGCTAAAGAGATGACTTTTATAGGATTTTAACAGATGCATGTATTTATGAGCACTTGAGGACTTCTTTTCTAAAACAGTGTTAGGGTTCACTACACCCTCCTTACAAAAACAAGCTGGTCAACCTACCAATTATTGTGTATTTTTATGTGGGGATACATTCCTGCTATGAATAAAAAATACTGTAAAAAAAATCCGTTTTTTTTCCATGGAAATCATAGACCTTATTTTACAAAGAAAAAAAATCAACTGTGCAGTGACACCTATAAAGTGAAAGTAAATGGTTTATTTAAGACCTGTCGCGGTTCACTTAAAGAAATATTAGCGTGGTCAGTTCACATCGAGAAAATGTTAAATACATTCAAGAGGATCTATTTTGGTTTAAACATACTTTATTGCCATAGTATGCAAATTAGATGTGTCACAAGTTTTTAACAGGTGTTACATGAGTTGCTAGTAACGACCGTTCCCTTAATACAGTATTACAATTTCATTATTCATGGCCTAACAATAACATAAACATATATCATGTAAATATTTTAAACAACAGAAAATAATTTTGTGCATATACATTTAGAGACATTGAACGAACAGTTTATAGAATATTGAACGGAGGAGAAAAAATCCAGATGGACAAATAGCGATAAAGAAATAGATAAAGAGATAGACTTTAAGAGAATATAGTTTGTACAGATCCGATGACAAATACATGTGATATAGGTCAGTTTACATAGATGTTTTTAATTAGTTTGTGGCATCTATTGCCGAAAACAACTACTAGTACTAATACATGTTTGAACGCACATAAGAAATTATTCATTGTTTTTATGATTCAGATCAGAAATGGTGATAGTATATATCTTGTTGTCTTCCATGTTTCAAATGGAATTTTCCATCTTTATTTATGTGTTGAAGTAATTGCAATTTTGATAACACTAATTCTTAGTAAGCTTGGTTTTTGTTAAATTTGTAAATATGGCATATATGGTCCCGTTCACTTTAATAAATATATAATATAAACAAAGGCGTTGTTGCGTGTTCTACGAACATACTACAGTAAAGTTTTTCTTAACCACTAACACAGGTTTGACCTTTTCTTATTGACAAAGAAGCTTTAGCAATATAAACTGCACTTTTTTAACAATATCTCTTTTTATCGCTTAATTATCATATACAATTGTATAGGAACCATTGTCAGTTCTTGTATTAGCGTTAAATAGAGAACAAATTATACAATGATTTAATTACCTTTTCGGAAGCTAATGCAATATTTTTGCGGGTACAGTTATATATTGGCTCCAGATAGTTACCGTCTTTAGAACAGATCCTCGTAATAAACCCTAAAACATAAATAACAACAAAACTAAATCGTTTATATGATAACGTTGTGTATAGGACGGACCAAGCTCTCCCGATTGGGACGTTAAATAGCAATATTATGAAAGCCACATTTGAGCACGTTGATTGGGCAAATGCTTCAACTGAAAGTTTGAATGACGTCGCAGTTTAGTAAGCGTTCAATTGCTATGAATTGTAGAACAGGCGTAAAGTTACATCGAGTATCTAAAATGTTATTTCCATCTGGCATTAACAAGTGTTACTTGTATCTTGTAAATGGTGTAGCATAATCATATTTTAATGTGTATGCGTTTAGATTTTTTAATTACATTGAATTCGCCTCAGTTTCTCCAGAGTTACAAAAAGGCGAATATTCTTTGTTCATAAAGGATATTGCTATAAAATAACTTGTTTGTTTCGATTTTTAACAAAGAAACAAGAGGCAGCATTCGGCATTGCGTCTCAATCAGTGAAAGATGAAAAAGCAAAATTTATACATAAAAACGGTATACAGATACCAACTATAAATGTCGCTAACAAGCTTAATGATTGACAGAATGTACTCCTAACGAATTTAGATATTATCTAAACCACTTTTTTTGTTCTTGCAGATTTGTTAACAATATGAGTTATAATTAAATGTATAAATCATTTACTGAATTATTTATGATTAGTTATCATTTCAATACAAAGAACAATTGCCTGGGAACGTGTACCAATTCACTCTTTCTCAGAACCTGATATCTCCCGAACCGAGTCTATTAACTCCCAATGAAAAAGAATTCCATGCCTGTCCCACAACTCATAGCAACTGAACGCTTACTAAACTGTGACGTCAACAAACTTTCCCTGAAGCAACTCACCAATCAACGTACACAAATGTGACTTTCCCAACATTACTATTTAACGGATCCAAGCTAATACCAATCACTAAATTACAACGCCACCTGAGGCGGCAAACCCATCTTAAAATTTAAGTATACAACAAACGAAGTACTTCACTATCGATTAAGAAGAAACTATAAATACTATGAAACTTAATCAGATATTTCTTTGTTTTACAAATTGTTTACAAATGTAACTCATAATATCACTTATCATTTCTTCGTTGTTTCCTTGATTCAATATTTATTGTACAATGACTTCAGATCAGCCTGATTCATGATGTTTAACCTAATTATTACACCACACATGACAGCATAAGTTTGTATACATAACGGCAGTTAAGTACATATGATCAATGAACAACAAATATTTGTACTAAATATATCAAGTAATTAGGCCTTTATATTTTTAATACTTCTGGATATCTATCGGCTGCTGATAATAATGTTTCAACCAAGGGGTTTCCCCAGATGACGTCATTAGTTTCGTTTGCCCTGTGTACATAGACACATCACTAGCGATTATGGTTAGTTATTTTAGTGTGGGGTGCTTAGAAGGCATGGACTATTTTAATAGAAATATTCTCATAAATTGTCTCTTATTTCACGTTTCTTTGAAAGAAATGTTACTAAATTTCACGTATATATATATATATATATATATATATATATATTTCTTAAACGTATATAGTTCATGCATTTTAACAAACAAATAAACATCGACCCAATCCATTTTCGTGTCCGGAAATATTGCAGTTTTTACAAGAGCAAACATGATCTATTGGATGCACCAAATCACTTAAATTGAGTGTCTGAATGGTGTTTTAGAGGAAAAAGACTTCATTGCAGTACCAGTATTCCTAATTTGTTACGGCAAAGGTTAGAACTAAAATAATTATAATGAAAACAAATTCAAGAGTTCATGCGTTTGAACAAAGGTCATTGCGTAAGCATTACTTGGCGGTAACACAATGACGTCACAACGCTATGAACATGTACTCGTAGAACGTTACATTGGCGTACTTTGCATTTACACTAATTAAACTTACCTTCATAGTTGTCATCACAGGGTATCGAATGTGATGTGTTCGGTGAGGAGAGGTTCCATTTCATTCCCTTGATATCGGTATCGGGCAAGCAACCAATAAGATCTTTACGGGGTTACATAGACATAAGATACAAAATAATTATACTTAAAAGAAAAAAGTAGTCACCTATTTTAAGTCAGTATAACAAAAATACAAAAGAAGTGTATTTGTCTAAGTTTGCATACAATCTTCGACAGACTTTTGGATTCATTCTTTTTTGCCCCTTTATGTAAGATATTTTTGGCAACTAAAAGCCTTCTTGTCTATGTAAACAAGTGAATCGGTGTATTGTATGAGAGTACACCATAAAATAAAAAAAGTGTTAAGAAACTTAAAATATGTCGTCACTGTATCCACATTCTCTTTTGAAAATAGGTAAATTGCCTATTTAACATTAAAATGCGAACAATTTAGATGTTGGATCACCTAAAAGCTTGTAAATTTGGTTTAATCACCGATTCTGTTTGTTACAGACCAAATTAATTTCCAGTTTGTGTCTTAGAAATAATATGTCCCCTTCCAGGTATTCACCCAGATTTACTTGTTGCCTATGTGTTGCCTATGGGATTTCCAAGACATGTGTCGGGTATTTATATAACTTGT
Organism: Panopea generosa; assembly: GCA_029582155.1. NCBI lineage: Eukaryota > Metazoa > Mollusca > Bivalvia > Adapedonta > Hiatellidae > Panopea > Panopea generosa. Next base: position 2,905,041 of record CM055898.1, read on the forward strand.
AGAGTGTGAGATGATATCAGAGTATTGCTTATATCACAAAATTGTCATGACTGTGGAAATATTTTCTAAAACAATTTTTTTTTTCTATCACATTAAACATTCATTGACAGCAGCAATATTTAATAGTTTGATAGTTTAATATTTTAATTTCGTCTGCCTCATCAAATTCGTTCATTGGCAGCAAATTGAAATGATTGTATTTGTTAATAATGTATTACCAGTGGTATATTATTACTATATTACTATATTACTCACATACAAATACATCTAAACATACAATGTACTATATCTAACATTTTGAGATTATGAAATAGTTTTGAGAACAACTTTGACACATAAATTAGCAGGTACAATGCAAAATATTTATACGTATTTAGGCGTGGCTGTACAGTTAAAAATCCACTTTATTTCTCACCAACCTGATTAAATGAAATATCTATTTCACGTAAGTGGAGGGTCTATTTCCTCAAATCAGTAATTAACGATCTAAGATTACATAATTGTTAAACATGATCATTGTCAAAAGGAAAATGTGAATCCTACATTATCAGCCATTTAAGGACGTGAGATTAGTTCCGGAATGGATACTAGTACTTCAGATTAAGGTGAATTTCTTTTTTAGATGACAGATGAGAGTATACATTTTGTGCACTCTTAGTCCTGGATGTTGTGTAATATAGACAACTATTGTTCTTTCAAGCATTTCGAATCAATGTTGATTTTGTATTAGGCAAGGAAAGCTTGATTAAATGAAGTTGTGTAGGTATTAGATAAATTCAGCATATACATGTAAAAAAAAATTTCGATGAAAAAAATGAAAAAAACGTTGAACTGTTTAAGCTGAAAATGTGAATTTGGCCTGATAGGAGTAATATTACCTAGAAAAAGATTATAACATAAAAAGCATCATTGATGGCAAAATCTAGTAAAATTACCAAACATACACTATCATTCATCAAAGTGTATAAAACAAAGGATATTTAGTAAAACAAACGATAAGCAAAGTGGTATACTACTACTATGTAAAGGTTGAACAGATATGTTGAAAAAAAAACATGTGATAAAGTGTCACCATACCAATGAAACACAAACATATTGCACGTTTTTGAAATCAAAGTGTAACTTAACTCATTAAGATAATGTTTGTCACCACCTTTTTTTAACACATCTCATGAACAAACTTGATAAACCAAATTTCAGGGTTTTAAATATATGCTTTGTTATATCACTTATGTGAAATTTGGTCAAAGATACAATAGAAAAAAAAATGATATACACGAAGGCTACCAATCGGAGTGCACGAAGACGGCCAGACATATGACGGACACAGACAATTAGGCTAACTGTGAGATAAATATGTAACAAGCAGTTTTATTAACCGCTAAATTAAATCGCATTTTTTTCTTTCATGATGTATGTAAAACTTATTATGATCAGTGAAGAATGTATAAAACATCGACGTACCTTTAATTGGCAATGTCAAGTTGACCTGGAAATCTTTATCACTGACGGTTACTAGTAACACACATCGTTTGTCAGCCTCATTGAGACGTTTATTTATCCTTACCGTGTTGTCAGGTGCCAGTTTAAAAGCTATAAAAGAAACAGTACAATTGGAGGCAGTGCTAACGATACATATACCTTTTTGCATTTTCTCGAAAAAGCCTGGAACAATTGAAATAACATATTGTGGATAAAACACTCAGATAGTGTTAATAATATTTAATGAATTTCATCTAGACTTTTCAAACGGCGTGATAAAACTTAACGATAGTAAAAACAAAAGTCACATTTTCTAAAGACCTTCGTAACGTAGAATTGCCATTCAGCAACAGACAATGCCTTAAATTTTATCACGCTGTTAAAAAAGCATATGCTGTATCTGGATTACATTTATATAAAATACAATGTCTGATCTTTATATCCCGAAACCTTTGAAGGCTTTTCCGAGAAAATGCAAAATGTGTAAACATATTTCTTATTTATTTGGAACATCCAATATACCAGTAAAGATAATTTTCAAATATGAGTAATTGTATTACACTATAATTACTTGATTTTCACTTTTTTTCATCATATCATATTTATACACATGTATAAATATCTATATTAAGCTTTCGTTGTGCGTTAGAATGTAAATGACATGATAATCACACTCCGGTTCCTTGGTTCTTGGTTCCTTCACCAAGTTGCTCGGCAATAGTCAAAGAGGCTGACTCAGTTATCCCCTCCCGTTACCGGGTCCTTCACTAAGTTGCTGAGCCGTTTCTTCTTCAGGTAAATGTGTTGTTAAATGTGGCATTGTGCAATGAGACTGAACTTCGCATTTCTAACATTCATAGGGTAAAATGAATGTGACACTCTTTACTTTTTAATGTTTGCAATATCAATTGATTTTAATTTCATATCATCTCAAATTACAAATAAACATCAGATTAAGAATCAATTTAACTTAATTTATGCAACATGCAGTATACAATTAAAGCAAATGTGTAACCACTTATAAATACACTCGCCAAATTATCATAACAAACATCTAGTTCTTTAAGACAGTGAGATTATTATGATGTGTAGAAATTACTTCACACTTCTGAATGCGTGAATAAAAATGGCAAATTTCTCTAATTTTCTTTATCTTTGAACAGCTGTTTGACCGAAAAGTGTAAAAAATACAGGTAATTGTGTTGGTGGGACCTATTTTCTAGTTCAACTGTTCCACCTATCAGTGTTCTAGCCATCGGTGGTAGAATAATAGCAATTAAATAGGAGTTTGGCAGGGACCGGGTAAGTTGTTCGAGAGATTTGTGGTGTTCCAATCCCCTGAAAAGAAATATATTTGATTTTGGTAAAAACATTTTTCTCCAATATATTATTTTTTTTTTTTTTATGAAAGAATTGTTCCATATGTACTGTTTTACTAGATTACCATCTTCAATATTAAAGTTAAATTTAGTTTTGGACCATGATTCTATTATGTTACATAAAAACGGCGTTTCACTAAACATAGAACAACTATCTTCGAAATTAAAATTACTCTCAAAGATCAAGTTTCCACCATATTTTTCCAGTGAAGACCTGTATATAAACTTTCATTCACCATTATTATTTACATCTGTTAGTCGTTTAACCCAACTGGCTTTTATTGAATTTATTGAAAGTTCTATATTTATCATTTTCATTCCACCGTTTTCAATATTTTGTATAATAGTTTTACGCTTTATTATGTCTGGTTTTCCCTCCCAAAGAAATTCGAACATTTTATTTTTTATTTGGTTTACAGTGTTAATGTTAGGTGATTCAAGCACAGTAAGTGGAAAAATTAGTTTTGGTAATGTGAATGTTTTTATCACTGTGATTTTACCAAAAATCGACAATTGATGTTTTTTCCAGTTATTAAGGCAGTTTTGAAATTGTTCTATTTTTGGATTGTAGTTTAAATATATTCTCTAATATATTATGCCTATATACTCGATGACTCCGTATAACCAAAGGCATATATATTTATACATGCCAAAATAATATATTGTAAAGGCATTACATCATTGGTTACTCGTCTAGGTCAGACATGAATAGATTTCTCGCTTAAAAATGCAACATATTTTGTGACTTATGAAATGAGTCAAGTGATTTCATTTTGATTCAAATCTGATCCGTTATAGACACGTTTACACGCAGCAAAAGGTGTTCCATTTTAGAAACAGTCCGTATAACGATGTTAAGTTCGTCAAGCAGTATTTAAGTGTTGTCTATTTTTAGAATGGGGATTTCGTTTCAAGTTTACCATTCCTATTTAAATATCGTTATTGTAACGTCTTGGTGGATTTAACATACTAAACCCTTTTGATTTTATTTATTAATGATAATGAGATGCTTTTTATCCATTTTAATAATCATTTTATTTATAAAAACAGTTATAGCGTGTTTTCTTTTCTTCTCATATACTCCCTTTAAAGTATTTATATAAAAATTAAGTTGTCAGTGATATTTTATGTTCAAGTTAAATTACTATACACATTTGTTTTATACCGGTATGCATATTTCATATACTGAACAAAGTACAAGAGACCAATTTCAGATGTATCCGTAAATGAGGGTGCCATCCGAAATAGGGTCATTCTAGTAAAAAAACAGTACGTAGTTGCACTGACTGGTCTGACTAGTGAAAGAGAACTCTGTTGTATATTGATAATCATCAAAATTTTATAAAAAAAACTGTCTTGTTTTAAACCTTTAACGTTCTTTCTTTTTTTTTCTTTGATCAATGCCGAGCTATTTAAACATTGGGACAACCCGACTTAGTTGCATCCCTTTGTACGTGGAATTGGTGCGCAGGAAAAACTATAGAAATCGCCTTTGAATACAGTAATATATTTGGAACAGAGCATTTAGCTCATATTTGGATATATGCAGGATAGAAACATCCTCCTTATTAACAAAACCTCAGATATTCATGTGTGAATGAAACAAAGATAGATCTAATTTTACCATCTGCACACGATGAGGTGACGTCCACCATCTTGTAGGACAGTTGATTGTTTGCCTGTGTGACGTCATCGTCGTGACATATCTTTGATAGACTGGCAACTGTAGTTTCTATTTCTATATTGGAAAGTTTTTCGAGTTGATCCGTACATATAGGTCGGTTGTCGTTAGAATCATAAATAACGATTATGACAAGCCCTTTGGCCGTAAGTCCGCCACCATCTTCAGCCTGCAAAATCATAATGCGCGTATACCACCGTATAGTAATATATGTAATAAAAGTCACGTGATATCACCAAATGGTCTCGATGTATAGTATAGAAAAGACATGTGATGTTATCAAAAGTTATATTTTTAATCGGGTTTAACGCCTTTTTTTAACACATGACAGATTTTATATGGCATATTCAATTTCATGTGTAGAGAAAAACATCAGAACAATTCCGAATAGAACTAGTTGGACATGTTACTAGACTATGTTTCCATATACAAACTTCTTATAAACTTTCAAGCGTGTATTACAAACTTTGAGTGAATATTTTTTGCACGTTGAGCATTTGCACATAACTAGACACTGATTAATAATAATAATGTCCGCCTTAAACCTAATTGTATCAATATGTACAATACAATACAACGTACTATGTAATCAAAGGCTTTTGTGAAATCAGTCAATGTGCAATACAATGTTTCGCTTTAACTTATGTCATTTAATAATACAATATAAATATTTTATCACACGGGGAACATTTCCCTGCACTTAAACAAAAACGTTTTATTGTTTTCCTCAGTTATTAAGCCTGTTATTGCAAAAGCTTGTGAACTCTTTCCCAAATGTGCTCAATAATTAATGATTTGATTCCCTATAAGTATTGGCATCTTTTTTTGTACATTTATTTATTTATTTATTTATTTATTTATTTATTTATTTATTTATTTATTTATTTATTTATTTATTTTTTTTTTTTTTTTTTTATTGTCGTATATATAATACATGCACATACTTAATACTTAAATTCATAGACCTCGTACCTCCATACTATGATGGATGAAATAAGAGTTATTTTTTAAAAGGTGTCGTGCTGAAAAAAAGAACAAAGTTAAAATTACTATCAAACAAAACAGTATATTTTAGAAAGTGTCAGGAACAAGTTTATAAATCAAACCTACCGTGATATGTATTTGGTATTCCATATTGTCTTTCTCAGCATCTAATGGCTTGACCAACTCTAAGTCCCAGGTATTGTTGTTGTTCTTTATAAGCTCGAATTTGTCATATGAGCCTAAGTAGAAGTAGTAATTTAGCAATAATAATAATATCAGTATTAAAATGAATATAATAATAATAATTATAATAAAAATAACAATAATACCAATAACATTAAAATAATAACAATAACAATAATAATATTATTAAAATAAATAAAATAATAATAATGATAACAGCAATAATAATAACAATAACAATTATAGCTGTAATATTAAAACAACAACAACAACAACAACAATAACAATAATATTAAAATAATAATAATAATAACAATAATGATAATAACAATAATAACGTTAAAATAATAATAATTATAACATAAATAATAATAATATTAAAATGAATATAATTATAATAAAAAAAACAAAAAACAATAATAATCATAATAAATACAATTATTATGACATAATTAATAAAAGACTTATTTCTATTTTATAATAATAATAATAACCACAATAATAACAATTATATTAATATCAAAATATATATAATAATAATAATAACAACAACAACAATAATATTAAAATAATAATAATAATAATAACAATAATGATAATAACAATAATAACGTTAAAATAATAATAATTATAACATAAATAATAATAATATTAAAATAAAAATAATTTTAATAAAAACAACAAAAATCAATAATAATCATAATAAATATAATAATTATGACAAAATTAATAAAAGACTTATTTCTATTTTATAATAATAATAATAACCACAATAATAACAATTATATTAATATCAAAATATATATAATAATAATAATAACAACAACAACAATAACAATAATAATAAAATAATAATAATAATAACAATAATGATAATAACAATAATAACGTTAAAATAATAATAATTATAACATAAATAATAATAATATTAAAATAAATATAATTAAATAAAAAAAAAACAAAAAAACAATAATAATCATAATAAATATAATAATTATGACATAATTAATAAAAGACTTATTTCTATTTTGCTTTTTTACTGCACAAAACGAGCCCACTACAGCCTTAAGAGGTTCAAAATAAGTATTAGTTTTAAAGAAATACCTCGCATATTGACCTTCTGGCCAATTATTTTTTGCGTTCACTTTGATAGAAGATCAATATATTGCCTATATATACAGTAATGCCAGTGCCCAGTGTCCTTTTTATAACAAACAATATCACAAACGACACGAAAGTCAGAGTGATGTATATGGTATAATTTAATTTCAGAGATTATGATTTTACATTATTTTGTACTTACACCAAAATTTGATTTATTTCCTATATATTTATTATATGAACTTAAAATAAAATTGTAAATTTGCTTACCGTGCAGTGTGACTTTTAAATTTCCCCACCTTCCATCATCTGGGTCATACACATCAATAGCCTTTCGCCATCCCAGACTTTCAGATTCAGATATATGAATTTCAGTGTTAGACATAACAGGTGGTGCGTTAGTTTCTATTATGTTGAAGAGCAGGGGTACCATTGCTGTAAAATTGTAGGAAGGTCCTGTAGAAACTCGAATGTTTGTCTGCAATGTATGGTAGTACGAGTTAATTAAATGATGGACAGCCATGAGGCTGCTGAAAAAGAAATCAATCAAATAATTACGTTTAAGTTATATTACTTCAGAATTAAATAATCATACCATATTTGAAAATTCGAAACAAGATGAAAAGTAAAGAAAGTAGGAAGAAAATCAGAAAATACGAATTCTATAACGACATAATTGTAATGAGAATCTTATATGAGTCTGAGGTTCCCGGGGAATATCTGTAAGGCAGTCTCGTTCCCGCCAGAACAGTTATCCCAAGGGACGAACTTTTCAATATATTGAGGTGAAAATGCCATGTAAGGTTATTTTTTCTTGCATACCAAACACATTGCATAATCATTTTAGTTAAAGTTATCACTGTAGTTTTACCATGACGGCTTTAAAGACGTCAAATTAGATATGTGTTACGTCATATGTTTTAGCACGTCACGTCATAAAGTGTTCCAACATCACGGCAGAGTAGAATGAGTGCTTGACAGGCTGAAAGATGAAATTCCGTACCCGATAAAAATCGCGCTACAAATTCTTGTCCGATATGCAAGAATAAAAGTATCTTGGGTGGGGGGGGGGGGGGGGGAGGCTGGGGGACAGATTTTTTCATTCGTACCAAAAGCCTCATAAAATATACATGTTTGCATACAACTGTAACTTTGTGTGTTATTTTCAAAGATTTTATTCCGGTCTATTTCTATGATAGCGCAAAAGCGCCATAGAAAATAGAATGAATACGTCATAGCGCGAGGTATTTATGAATTAATGTGTCGTATGACGTAACGTCATAGTGCGGTTACGTCATAATGCGTGACGGGTAGGACAAGTGTGTGAAGTTGATATAGGATGAAAATTCCGTACACGGTAAGAATACTCAGATATGTTCTCCTACTTTCTCAGCCGAGAAAATCGTTCAGATATTGCCAAATAGAGCATTCTATTTTACATTGAATGTCATGGCCGTCAGATCTTCTCTTACTTTCTCAGCCAAGAAAATAGTTCAGATATTTACAAATAGAGCATTTTATTTTACGTAGAATGTCATGACCGTCAGTAAATGTTGACCTGCTTCCTCAGCCAATGAAATTGTTCCATGATTAAGAAAGTAGATCAACACTAATGCGACAATAAACTTGTGTATGCATATATTAAATATATATATAGAAATACAATTTATTACAAATAAGGTGGGAAAAAAACTAGAACTATGAGGACACTATCATCTGAACTAACAGAAGAAAAGCTTAATCAGGAATTGCTCATGCATCATTAAATTGGCCGAGACATCTCAGTTACATCACATTATTTATATTTTGTCTTTTAAAAATTGCAATTAGAAACAATGTTGTTTGTATTTTGAGAAGTGAGAATATTACTGAGAGAGAGAGAGAGAGAGAGAGAGAGAGAGAGAGAGAGAGAACGAGGTCTGCTGCGAAAGCAAGTATTTCAAGAGACGGGACTTTTTATCTTGTTCACCGAATTTTCATTTAAAATTCCAAGAGGCAGCGTATATACGCATGTGTTTGTGTGTGTGTGTGTGTGTGTGTGGGGGGGGGGGGGGGGGGGGGGTTGCATACCCTGATATCTCTATTGCCCTCGCGCCAGTTCTGGTTTGTGTTGCACGTTCGGGGTATGCAGGATCATGGATACGCGAAACGAAATTTAAATATAACAGAGTGCTACTAAGCGAACAAGGATTAGCTATTCCCAGTTGCTTACCTGCATAGTTTAAACATATTATATTGCTTAAAAGTATACATGCATAGAATGTATACATAGAACATGTTTTGGACTCCAAAATCTCGCAACTCTGATTCGGTCCATCCTTCATCATGACATAGTCAGTAATTGACGATGGCGTGTATATAAGCATAATACCAGCAATAACTTTAATGTGAAAAAATCAGCTGTCATGCAAAGGTTATTAAAATTTAAGATGTATAGCGAGATAATTATAATAAAAAGTAGAAGAAGGAGTTAAAGAAGAAAGACATAAGGAATGATATATTTATAGACAGATTATAGAAAAATTTCGTAAGTTTCGCAAGATAGTTGTGATGTTTCGGAAGGAGTCACTTACGGAACGCTTAGGTAAACCAGTATGTGGCGCTATTTTAAGACTGTTTAAAACTGTTAGGAGATTTTGCGAAGACATCAACAGCTTTGATAACTGCAATATCTGAATATGTGGAGAACTCATATTTTCCGATTAAAGTTAAATCAATGTTGAATGGATGGAATTGTCTATTACATTGGAATCAAACAATTAACAGGTGTCTATAATGAGTACAGTGAAAAAAGCATTTATAGCATTTGCATAAGAATTCGAACGAATCTTCCCCAAGACGGCATATTTAAAAGGTCATTATTTAAGTTGCTACAATTGTTTCGTAAATATGCGTGCATGGCATATACGAATCTATTTCCAAAACTAAAATAAGAAGGGGTGGTCCAATTCAGATAGATGGGATTTCATTCTGGATTTAGATGTCATTATGGCATAAGCTTCTCTGACCGCATTTGGCAATGAATTCCAAAGTGTTATAGATGAGGGTATGCATAACTTTCTACTTGTTTTATTCCATTGATTTGAATTGATATATTAGTGTTATTCTTCAATGGATATGGAATAGTTTCGCCAACAGAAGGTGGAAACAATGCAGAAATATATATTGGTGTCCTATCATGAGTGAATTTATACATAAAAAAGTAATTGGGCTCTCTGAAAGTAAAGCGCAGCCACACTCTCAGTATAAATTAGCTAATGGAAAAGCTTCAAATGAGTGTTTTTCTCAGTGTGTTCTGGTTTTCATTTTGCGCGATTTGCTTTGATTGAAACATGTGAAGATAGCTTTGTTAACAAACTATCAAACAAAAATAGTCCCAGATTTCCGATAGGTCATGTGAGAAACATTGGACGTCGTATAGAACCGATGAATTAATTCCCAACCCGCTATTGTTCCAATTAGGAAATTGGTTTACAAACTAGTAATGCAATCTTCAGACATTCATCCTTTTCCGTTTCGATCAAAGTGTCGCGTTCAGCTTGTCATTGCCGAAATCTCGATGATTTCTCGCATTTTCCTTAACCATACCGCAATCTCTCAATATCTCGAGTAACAGGCGATCGCCTTATAATAATCTATTAGCGAAATATGAATACTATACTTACCCAAAAGCTCCCAGTATGGTTTTTGAGATCGCGTAGAAAGCAAAACTCTAGTTTCATCGTCTCGTTCGTTGTTAGATTTGCCTTTACAATCTCGCTTAAATTCTCAATATACTCTATGGAGTATGTTGGCGGGTGTGTTGGATCTTCTCGTTGTCCACAATCAAGAGTTTGATCATGTAGAACACAGTCGCCGGTTCTGTTGTTATTACTTACAGTGACGTTTAGAAAGTCGACATTGCATTTTTTGTCTGAAAATAGTCGACGAGACATGATCTGATATGTATTTTGTGCAAGGAGATATGTGGTCATGGATTTACGTGTTCTATTATATAAACACAGTGCTATCACTAACGTATTTGTAGTAAATACAGGCTAAAATCGAGGTGTATTATGTTGAGTGTGTTAATGAAACTTGGCACATATGGATTTTTTCGTCAGCTTTTCAGGGCTGCGTTCGGCATCGTTAAACAGCAAACATGTTCCCACAAATTATCGCGTAAAGTGTGTTAATATGAGGTTGAGCCAGTATCCAGGGAAATACGTTAGCTTACAGCAGCAAACGTTTAACTCTACTAAACGCAGCCCTGTCAATCGAATCAGTTAACTAAAACAATAAAGAAACACAGGGTGATTTTCAGAGCTATTTTATCAAACTATTGTGAGCGATATTTGCAGTTTTAGAATGTATGTAAAGGCATTTCATAAGTGACATCAGTAATACTTATCATATTGATAAAAACGTTATGAAATACCTTAACATACATATCCTAAATATCGCTTATAATACTTTGGATAATGCTGCTCTTGAATCCACCCTGTGTTTTTTATCTTTCAGTATATATTATTTATGGTGCTTGTACTTTGAATCAGATTGGATGCTAATTATTCACGGCAGTTAGCAACAAAGGTATTCAGGTCTATTTAACAAAATTGTCTCATGGCTTAAAATGAACACGCATAAAAGTGCTTACCGCAGTTGGTCTCATCTAATCCGCTTGTACAATCGCTTCTATTGTTGCAGCGATCCATAGACGTTATGCATGTCAAACCAGACAGCTGGAAACATGCAAACATGTCAGAAGTACAAACTGAAAATAAAAACAACTATATTCACTTAAATATAAATAACGCTATCCAATATTAGGTAATAAGAAAATTATATCTAATAAATTTAAACTGAAACATTATACATTTTTCTAAATGGGACACTTTCATTGAATTTAAACAAAAACAAGTACACGTATATCCAACAATACTTAAACAAAAAGACTCATATATAATTGTATCTAATGAGCAAAGAATATTTCAAATACTTTTAAATAAAATCATTTATATATATGGTATTTAGGAAAAAAAACAACATAAGAGTCATATCTCGCATATAAAACTATGCAGTTATTTGTCTTATTTTATACTTTAGCTCAATATCAAGGGAGAGAAATTACGTCACGCACACTTGCCAAGTTACGGAACGTTGTTTCAAAAGTTTGTTAAGTGATTTTTCGTTTCGATTTAGGGTACATGTGCGTTTTCTATATTCCACCGACATACAGATCAGTGCGACAACCAAAACTACAGATTACCTCAGAACAGTTGCGCTTCATTCTAAATGTAAACTTTACTGGACATGAAGCTCAATTGTTTTGAGTTAAGGTGGATTGTGTATGTCGCACTGATCTATATATCGGTGCAACAAATTTCTCAGACGGTCAGTGGGAACTATGAAATATGCACATGTTCCCAAAATCGAAACGTAAGATCTCTTAACCAACTTTTACAACTTTCCGGCACTGTATTAAGCAGGTGCGCGTGACGTACGTTCCCACCCTTGAATATTACTGAACAGTTTGATAAACTTGGAATAGGTTTAAAATTGTCTGAACGTACCACATAGGAACTCGTCTGATCCGTCCGAGCAATCAAGTTTGCCATCACACTGTCTGTCATTGTCGACGCACTCTACATGATTAGTGTTGACACACTTGAATTGTCCACTTGAACAATCTGTACAATCTGTAATACAAAAAAAAACTGCTAGAAGGTTTCGTGTATTGTTTACGTCTCACTACACAGTAACGCTCCTTTTCCCCAATTTAACCTGATTCTTACGCTTAAAAAGGGCCTATATATTTTTTTTTTTTAATATTTTCGAATTTGTTCATAGTGGTTGTGATGTCGTGGTTTACATGCCATTGAATGGCAGAATTAAAAGAATCATTCTATCAGAAGAATGGCAGAATGAAAAAAAATCACTCTATCAGCAGAATGAGAAGAAAAATAATTATATCATATAAATTGCTGAATGAGAAAAAACATTATATCAGAAGAATGGCAGAAAGAAAAGCAATTATTCTATCAGCGGAATGGCATAGTGATAAAAATCATTCTATCAGAAAATTTATAGAATGAGAAAAAAAACATTCTATCGACAAAACGGCAGACTAAGACAAAAATAATTCTATCAGAAAATTTAATAAATGAGAATCATTCTATCGACAGAATAAGAAAAAAATCATTCTATTAGCAGAATGGCAGAATAAAAAAAATCAATTTGTAAGAGATATGGCAAAATGAAAAAAAAACACATTCTATCAGCAGAATGACCCAAAAGCATTATATCAGAAGAATAGCTGAATAAGGCACAATCATTACATCAGAAGATTAGCAGAAAGAAAAAAATAATTCTATCAGTAGAATAGCGGAAATAACTGTCTATCAGAAGATTTTCAGAATGAGAAAAAAATTCTATTGGCGGAATGGCAGAATAAGAAAAAAATCATTCTATTTACAGAATAGCAGAATGAAAAAAAATCATTCTATCAAAAGAATGGCAGAATGAGAAAAAAAACATTCTATCAAAACAGTAAATATATAAAAACGAAAAGTCTTTAAACATAATTATAATATTTTGAAATAAGAAAGTATCACCCTTTTTGTGCACAGGCATGCATTACATTTTTACACTAGAATTTCATTAGAGCACGATCATATTACAATAATTTGAATAATTACAAAAATAAACTTCTTTTTTTTCACGGAGAGCTGACAAAATGAACAAATAGTGGAGAAATAGTTTCACAATTACGTTCAAGTAGTTACATTTCATTTGATCCCAATACAGCTGATACTTCACGGAAACTTTCTTTAAAAAAAAGTAAGCAATTAAAATTAGTTAAAGTAAAACGGGTATATAAAGGAGACCAGGTGGTGTCAAACATAACAATAAGGTTTGTCACACGTTAGGTGTTAATATATAGATGCTTATTACCTGCCGCATCATACACACTTTGAATCAGTACTAGCCAAATCACAACAAGGTAAAGCAACTGGTTCTTGTATGAGGGACCTGGAATATACTTAAAGTGGAACCAATGTATAAGTACTTCTCAACATGCGTTATTTTAAATATCTACTTATTCAAAACAATAATGAGACATAAGCATTAATAAGAAAATTAAGATATATTACAAAAAATAATTATTACTACTACCTCTATAACTTTTTCTTCAACTACTATTACTATTATTACCACTACTTTTACTGCTTCTACTAGTGCTGTTACTGCTACCGCTGCTACCAATACTACTACTACTACTAGTACTAGTAGTAATAGTAGTGTATTACAACTACATATTTTTGTACATTATTTTAACAGCTTAAACTGGAATTTATAACTCAATCTCTTGTTGATTTTTATACATTACACGACGCATATCAATTGATAGCTTATGGCATAATGCCACCTTTTATCAAATGCCATTGTGTTGTCTAAATTGTGACAAACACCAACAGTAATGTAAATTGGGGTTTGATTAGCAAGTAAAGATGACAGTTTGCAAACAAATGAAATACATGTAGATTAATTAAAGGATACGTGTAAGTTTAAAGATTTTCTAAATAAAAAGGATGCACAGTGTGCTTGATTAAAATAAATCCGTGGAGGCGCTGATATATCAAATAAACAAACGTGAAAATACGTGTTGGTTTTTCCACTTATTTATATATTAAGTGACAGTAGCGGAAGCAACAGTTGCCATATGTTTGACAGTATATGGTTAAAAAAATGATATTAGTTATAGATTCGAATATGAGAAATATTATATTTGAAACAAGTATAATGCATAACAAATACCTAAAAAGGAATTATAATAAGTCATTAATTAATTTTAATTGATAATTTTATTTCCTCCAATTCTCAGGAGAGCATTTAAATAATACAATGAAATAATTGAAAAAGTACAAGTTAATATATCTACACGAATGAACAATGCATAAATATATTAAAGAAAAAATCACAATTATTATATGTACATGAATATGACTGCTACATATTCAGTTCAAATCAATTCAATCTTCTTATTCTGACAGTACAATCATCATAAATATTAATATGTCATTTAATAAAATGTAAACATCTATGGATGTGTTCACCTGTTCAGACTATGAATATTTTACCTCGCACATGGGATTATAAAACGTTAAATAAACACTATATATTGAGATATCGGCTCAGACAAAACGTACAAGCTGATCCTAACCGATATCTCAACATATAACGAAACATGCTTATGATATTCGTCTTTTATGACATTCATATAGATAACCCTGTCAAATATAATATAACATAACATGTACGTTATTTAAACGAAATCGAAAGTAAAGCAAGGTGATATTGAGAACATGGCAATATTTGGAGATAAAGTTAACATGCAATAAACAGCTGCAACCATCATCATTTTCAACATTCAATGATCCTATCAGGATAAATAATTTATTTCAGTCCATTAAATAGTGCAATAATAATTACGATATAACATAATATGCATCTTGTCGAAGCGAAAACGAAAGTACAAGAAAATAAAGAGGCCATGCTAAGCATGTAGCCCTATTGCAATTATTATTTTGAATTAGTAAATGATAACTTTATCCATGCTCCATACACAGACGTATGTTTACTAGGGCCCATACTAAATTCGGTATATTCACTTTCATGTACTTATTGTAACTAAATTTAATTTTTCAATAATATTTACAACACTAACAATCTATGTACCGTTTTAAACAAAGCAAAACGACATTAAGATTTAGTTTGTACGTTTCAATGCATTACAATGCACATTCATAAATAACGCTACTTAAAGGTTGTGCATGCAATAAATAGCTGCAACAAATATTTTTAGACACCCTTCAACATTCCTATCAGTATCAATTATTATTTCCAAGCCATTAAAGAGTGCAAGAAGTTGCTGCCTTGGTATTAATGCCATAAAATTTGATAAAGCGAGACCATCGAGCCGATGTATTTATACAACTTTTGCCATAGATAATTTCGTATAGCCCCGCCACATCTGCACTCCATAACTACGTGATGAGTTATATTACAATCAATGTTAAGATCACACATGGAACATGTTGTGGTAAATGTGTCATAGAATAGGTGACAAAGTAAGACGATTGCGCATTGACATTGCTTGGAATAAGGTGGAAACGATTTACTAAGTTGCCATAAAGGTGACAAAGACAAATCATTTTCCTTAACAAACAAGAAGTCTCTGAGTAGTGTATCTGATTTCATGGCAATCTTGTTTTGATTTGAATGAAATGCGTTGATTTTAAGCTTGACGGTGTGCGTTCAGACTTTTTTAGACGGAAACTGCCCAGTAATGAGAAAGTCTTCTAGTGCTCCATCGATAGAATATTTGCGAAAAATACGAGTTATATTATGAAATAATCCATTTTGACTACCTGGGTCGTTTACATAATGCATCAGTCTAAAGAATAAAATATTTCTTGAGAAGTGGCCGACCGAGTGCCTACATAATTGACCGAAAAATATTAGTTTACGCTTGTCAATTTCTGTAACGATTTACAACCAAGTAAACTAAGTGAGACACAAGTTCTAGAGCGTTTTGGAATACTTTGCATGAACTTCAAACAGAATCTGTGGGAACGCTCTAAACTCTTAGATTATCATTTATAAGACTGTCCCAAAGTTCATACCCATATAAGGCTTTTGGAATTACTAAGCAGTTATACATCTTTAAGCAAGTATAAAGATGGAGTCGTGTATACCTGAATTTACTGAGCCCAGAAAAGTTCTTCTTCTGAATTTGCCGCATGCATTTGTTACATTAGAAACATTAGACAGTAACCTGCCATACTCGTTTCCAACATGTGTATAACTTTCAGTTTCCATAATTCATTTGGACCAAAACTCCATTTTAGATTACACTTCCTGTATTCAGATTTAGTTTCATTAAAAACAATTACACCACATGTATTTTGATTATACTCATACCTCCATTTATACGAATGTTGGTAACAGATGCCCATCATTTTTTGGAGACCAGCTTTTGAGAATGATTTTAAGACGAAAACAACGGCAACAGTTGGTGAACACGCATTAATATCTACCACACAAAACCCTATACCTGAGAGTTCGATTTCTCCAATTAACGCATTAATGTAGGTGAGATACAGGAGCGGACTGCTAACACCGCCTTGCTTGTTACCTTGCAATATATGTACCCAGTCAGAAACATGTTCCTGGAAGCGAGCTTTACTTTTGATACCCTCCTACATACAAAGCATAGCTTTGTAAAGTACCGTACTGATTCCCAATTGCCATAACTTATAGAAGAGTCCACCGTGCCACACGCGATCAAATGCCTGACATGAATCAAGGAAGCACACATACAGTTTAGTTAGTTTAGTTTTATTTTCTCTTGTAAAATGTACACTTTCGCGGAATGCAAATGATTTTATTAAACAACCATTTTTTCTTGAAAGCCGCCTTGGAGTTTGATATTTCAGATTATCTATAAATAACCTTTTAGTTTATACTAATTTATTTTAGCCCGATTGCGATGAAAGCTCTGAGCTTATATGAACCGCTCTCGAGTCCGTTTCCTGGGTAAAACCAGTACTGAGTGTTGTTTTATGAGAGGCATCGGGTCGACCGAGTGATCGAACCCGCAACCCCTGGCGTGAGCGGCCAACACTCTTTCCATTGGACTACCGCCCCGCTTACATAATGACAATAACCTGTTCAAACAATTTTAAGAACACTGAAGATAGGGCTATAGCTCTGTAATTTTTTGGATTTCTTTTGTTTTTCTTACCACCTTTGTGAAGTGTAATGGTACCGTATTTCATATTTTCCGGTGTATGTGAATATTTTAACATGGCTGTAAATAACTTTGCAAATAACTGTCTCGCAATAATCTCTCCATATATAAGGTGTTCATAAAACACTGAATCCATGCCACTGGCTTTATTTCGTTTAACTTGTTTCAGATATGATATTATATTGCCAACTGTTACTTCCGGAATATTACAGTTATTATGTACGTTTTCTAAGAGAACAGTATGCTCAATATTTTGGTTTTCAACGAATACTTTAAAATCCTCGTAAAATTCAGCATTTTTGATCGGCGTATATAAACTTGTAAAGTATTTTTGCCATTTATCACATATAATTGATGGGTCTCTATAAATTTCATTATCAAATTGCAGTTCAAACCCTGACCTAGTACATGACTTATTTCATCTAGAATTCACCAATTTCCAAAACGTATCTTAGTCACATTCTGCATCCTTGTCAATATCACCGTTTAGTTTTTGCATATAAATATTAACAACATGCCTGTGGATTCTTCGAAATTGATTCTTTGCCTCTATGTATGTGTAGTAAGACAATGAATCGGGTATTCGACCATTTTGCAACCATTGCCCTCGTTTTGCTTTCATATTGTTATGAGCTATAGTAAGATCGGTATTCCAATATGGTTTTATATATGAACAAAATTAAGACTTTGGAATTGATTGATCAGACGCTTCCTGTACGTGCAGCTTTAACTAACACATTATATAAATCGTCAATTCTTTCCTTGGAATCTAAATGTCTATTCACTGCTTCGCACAATTCAGTATTTGTATTTAGCAAGCATTCATATTCTGAAATGTTTGTATCAGATATCTTCGACCACTTTATACACCTAGGATAACGACACTGATCTGATACATTTTCGTAGAACCATTGTATTTCTATTTTACAATATACTGGTCTATGGTTAGACACATTTTAGGCACCATCGTCTAGAATTTCACAATATTTAACTTATCAAGCTTTTCAACTGGCATAATTATGTGATCAATTAAGCTTTGACCATTAGGTGAAACATAAGTTGTATCTGCTCCCAAACAACAATACAAGTGTATTAATAGAGAAAATGTTTTCTGATTTCGTAAACATTTCCAAACAATACCCCCTATCATCTAAAGGTTTAACAAATCGAGTTGATGAAAGGTTACCATTTACATCATGATGAACACTTGCCCTTTGTTTGAGTACAAATGTACAACTTTAGACAGCATTTCAATATGTTCTCTATAGTCACAAATGCTATGTTTTTACTTAGCATGTATACTTGAAGTATATATAAGTAACAATTTTTGTTTATTTCATATTGTATAACGATTATTCTATCACTATCTACCGGCAAAACAGTTATCTTTTTTCCACAATGTTTATGCCACAGTAAGGCCACGCCACCTTTGCCAACTTTGCGTTTACCAGGCAGTTTTAAGTCAAAATCAGCAGTTGAATGGCTATTGAATCAATTCTATCAAGGAAGTGCAGGTCTTTTTCAAAGAGCCAGTGCTCAGAGATTCCACAGACATCAATATGTTTATTTTTCAAGACATCACATTTGTAAGAACAGCTTGACATGATGCCCGTGGCATTCCATGTTAATATATTTAATTTTTTTTTGTAACAGACATTAAATTGATGTTGGTTAGTCCACGGGGTACCAGTTACTTATATATGGGTTATATTCATAAACAGCTGATGGTAACGAAGTATCCTCACTCCTGGAATCACTTGGATTGTGCTGATGGTTCCAGTTATAACTGTAATGAGTTTTACCGTACCTTCGCTGACCGTTTCTATTCCTGTTTTTATACGGACAATGACTTTGACCTTGGCCTTGACTATGACCTTTACTATGTTCTTGGCCTTCACTGTGATCTTGCCTATGACCATTATGATGACCCTGATAATAGGAATCGGTCTGTTTCCTGTAAGTATTGAAGGAAAGCCACGGCCCACAGAAGGCCAGAAATATGGATCATTAAGTAAGATGACATCTGAGTTTTCTTCAACATTCAGTCTAATAATGGTTGGCTTGTGATCATATCGGTATATTGCAACTTTCCTTACTTTCGGACCTCGTCCACGCATAAAAGCTGCAATTTTGTTTTCTGTTATAGTACGTAAGAACCTGCGTATATAAAAACGTTTGGTTGGCTTTCTTATGTAACCGTAAAAAATACCAAAATCATCCATTTGGTTACTAGTATTAACGTCACCACTATGACATGATCTGTGGTCGTTTTCAGAACCACTGAGACTTTGACCAACAGGTATTTCGTCATGCGTGGTGCTTTTGTTTGTTGTATTATTTGGCGCCGTAGCACTAACAGTTTCAGAAAATGACACATCGAAACTTTGCCTCTGATTACAGATATCAGGGGAGGTAACAACAGTATTTAAGGGTTCAGATAATTGTTTCACTGGAGCTTTCACTGTTGCAACATAAATGTTACTCTCAGCACTGACGTTTTGCTCAACATATGGCACAGTATTAGATGTAAGAGGTGTTACTACTGGTTTCATTTTCATGTACATTTTTACATTTTTTGTTCATGTTATTTACATTTGAGTAAGCGTGATTCGTTGGAGAGAAGCTTTGATTTTGACTTACAGAGCTACCTTGTACTAACAGCCCATGCTTTAACGAATTTACATTTTTCTTGACTCTTTTGATTGGAGATTGACTTGTAATGCCAGTATCTTTTCTGACTATAATCTTCCGATACAAAATTTAATTTGATCAGTATCTTCTGAAACCTCTTTTTTGAGTTCAGACAAATTATATTGAACACGAGTCTTTTGTTCTTGTATTTCCTTGGAATTAGCCACTTCTTTTGCGGCAAACATTAGCTTCATGTTAAGAATGTCAGATTTAATGTTAGTCATGAACTCTTGAACTGATGGCATTGTTGGATTAATATAGGAAGACGGTGGCACTGGCGGCTTTGTCACTTTACTCGGTGTTTCCATGGATTTTCCGGAAACAGACGAAGATCGACCCTTACGAGCACTCAAAAGTTCTTGTAACTCGGCAGCAGAGAAGTCGCTCCCCTCATAGAATGACACTAGCATGTGAATATCACCGGCTAACTTGTCCGCAATCGAAGAACCATTTCTAGTTTCGATTCTCTTCATCATTCGACAGTTCGGATATAGGAACCCTTCAGTACCTTTTACATATTCAAAGAGCCCATTTCTCACTTCGTCCATTCGTACATCACAAAAACTATACATGGACTTTATGTTAGTGATGAACAAGCTTTTAGGCAATCCACGATAAAGAGTTTGCAATTGTGCGAAGTGACTTTGGGTAATACCAGGACTGAACTGTTCAAACTCAAGAGCAGTATTGGTAGGTGACATATCGGAATAATCATAGCCTTCCACCTTTACGTGGATATATTGCCCGGCTGTCGGAAGGGAACACTCTATCGGCATTTTCACTTTGGTATTATCCGTCAAACTTACGGGTGTAAGTTTGGTGTAAGTCGGATCTGTGTGAGCATAGTGTATTTCCATGGTAACAAGGTGTAAAGAGCGTAATCAGACAACGAACGTTAATACTTTCTTTGTTGGTCAGCGGTATGTAATGTTAACAAAACGTGCCTCTGGCAATCATGGCTACTAACCATTTCTATAGCACAATACAGAGTCGTTTAAACGCTGGCAATTATTACACACAAAAGTGTGTTGACAATTATCAACCGTTGATAAACTGCACGTGCTTTTGTTTTGTCAATTTTGTAGATAACGAAAAAAAATGGATAATTTTTTAAATAAAAAAAGTACCTGATCGTAAAGTTCAGATCTTCATAATTATCCACATATATTTTTCAAATCAAACACCCAACAAAATTCAACATTTGCACACAGAGAAAAAAGTTGTGACTTTTCGCTCACACTAACCCAATTAGTTCATTGGGGCTATGATTTCTCGCTGAATAGAAGATGAGAAGAGCAAACACTGACAGCATATACTGCAATTAGACATCATTGGTGTTAGTATATAGATTTTTAACAGATGCATCAATTTATGAGCATTTGAGGACTTCTTTTTTTTTTTAAAAAAATCTTATGGTGTCTTTATAAAAGAACTGATCAATTTACCAGTTATCGTGCATTTTAATGTGCGATAACATTCCTGCTGTGAATAAAAATACTTCAAAAATAATTCTATGTGGACTTTTATTTTCACCGTGGAAATCCTAGACCTTATTTTATATAGAACAAAGTACAAAAATCAACTGTGAAGTGAGACCTACACATTCAACTGTGTAGTGAGACCTACACGTTTAACTGTGTAGTGAGACCTACACGTTCAACTGTGTAGTGAGACCTACAGGGGTCGTATTGACCAACCTTTCTTAAGACTAAACTTAGAACAAACTTAGATACCATTTTAGATCAAAAATTGGAAGCATGCATATATGGACACATACACTATAGTCTACTAAACTCTCACACTTATTCTAACTGCCATGGTAAACTAGATATCTACGGTTGGAATTTAGATTTTCAAGCTCACATTTTAGATTATTCTGAAGAATTTGTTGTGAATACGACCGCCAAAAGAAATTAATTTGATTGATCAAACATACATTATTTAACAATTATACCTTTGGAGAAGAAGAAACACTTACTTCCATTGTATAAGCCAGGTAAACAAATTCCTTTTTTAATAAAAACAATAAGTGATATAATTGTATTAAAGACAATACTAATTAATCCACTAAAAAGATGTGCATACATATGGCAATTTAAATCCTTGTGATCACGAACAATCCCATTACAAGTATTAGTTCTTATAATTATCACAATGAAACACTGTGTTGTATTCTAAGTACAGGAAATTGAAATTTAGATTTATATCAATCAATCAATAATTTCACAATTACCACTTTTCCATTTATCGCCCACCATACGAGGTTACGTATGTCATTAAACACAGGCTTTTGACTAAAGTGTGTATGGGCGGAATGTCACTGAAATATGTTCATTATTAATATATGTTTAACTGGTATAATAAATATTATTACGCTTTTACAAATATATATTTAATCTTTATTTCAATCTCATCTATGTACAACGTAATAAAAATAACATAATAATACCATACAATTTTTGTACATAGTCATTCAAGTATAGACTATCTCATAATTCATGTTAATATCACATTCATTTGTACTGGTGGAGAATCAAAATGAATCTGAATAGGACCACCGTTTTGTGCGTCTCACATTAAGTAGTTTGACCGAGTTGAGCTCGACCAACGGCATCAATTAAAACTGTTTTATCTTCATACAACACTACCCAGTGCCATCAAGCGCCTGCGGATACAGCAAGCTACTCCGTGTTACGGAACACTTATGTTTTAATGAGTTATTTATTGGTTTAAGTTAATATAGGAAATCATGTAGTCCCACTGAGGGGGCCGGGTAAGTGTTTGTTACAAAATGATACAATCTGAACTTTTATTTACAATGTTTAAAGCAAGACAAAACAAGCAAATGTATGTAAATATACAAAACAACTTCGTACTTTGAAAATTGCTAAAAAATATTGTTCAAAGTGCTCCAGTTAATGAATTGTAATTAAATATCCATCCTAAGTATTGGCTGTCAAGCTGCATTGGGATCTATTAAATGTCGTCTATCATTTTTACTCGCAGTGACTTCATTTAAGTGAGGATCATCTTTACTAAGGTTAAAAAACTTTACAGCGATACAAACTTGATATCATCACACAATTTATATTTTATATCATCACACATCTCATATCATCACACACTTAATATAATCACACACTTTATATCATCACACACTTTATATCATCACACACTTTATATCATCGTACACTTTATATCACCACACACTTTATATCATAGTACACTTTACATAATCACACACTTTATATCATCATATATTTTATATCATCACACACCTCATATAATCACACACTTTATATCATCATACACTATATATCATCACACACCTCATATAATCACACACTTTATATCATCGTACACTTTATATCATCATACACTTTATATCAT
Organism: Panopea generosa; assembly: GCA_029582155.1. Taxonomy (NCBI): domain Eukaryota; kingdom Metazoa; phylum Mollusca; class Bivalvia; order Adapedonta; family Hiatellidae; genus Panopea; species Panopea generosa. The sequence continues at coordinate 2,928,724 of CM055898.1, forward strand.
TACCCACTTTATATCAACTTACACTTTATATCCTCATACACTTGATATCATCACACACTTTATATTATCATACACTTTATATCATCACACACCTCATATAATCACACACTTTATATCATCATACACTTTATATCATCACACACTTTATATCGTCGTACACTTTATATCATCGTACACTTTATATCATCATACACTTATTATCATCATACACATTAAATCATCACACACTTTATATCATCACACACTTTATATCATCACAAACTTTATATCATCATATATTTTATATCATAACATAACTCATATAATCACACACTTTATATCATCATATATTATTTATCATCAAACACCTAATATAATCACACACTTTATATCATCATACATCTATATCATCACACACTTTATATCATCGTACACTTTATATCATCGTACACTTTATATCATCATACACTTTTTATCATCATACACTTTATATCATCACACACTTTATATCATCACACACTTTATATCATCACACACTTTATATCATCATATATTTTATATCATAACACACCTCATATAATCACACAATTTATATTTTATATCATCACACACCTCATATCATCACAAATTTTGTATAATCATACACTTTATATCATCACACACTTTATATCATCACACAATTTATATTTTATATCATCACACACTTTATATCATGATATATTTTATATCATCACACACCTCATATAATCACACACTTTATATCATCGTACAATTTATATCATCACACACCTCATATAATCACACACTTTATATCATCATACACTTTATACCATCCTACAGTTTATATCATCACACACCTCATATAATCACACACTTTATATCATCATACACTTTATATCATCACACACTTTATATCATCATACACTTTATATCATCACACACCTCATATAATCACACACTTTATATCATCATATATTTTTTATCTTCACAAACCTAATATAATCACACACTTTATATCATCATACATTTTATATCATCACACACCTCATATAATCACACACTTTATATCATCATAAACTTTATATCATCACACACTTTATATCATCGTACACTTTATATCATCGTACACTTTATATCATCGTAAACTTTATATCATCGTACACTTTATATCATCACACACTTTATATCATCGTACATTTTATATCATCACACACTTTATATCATCGTACACTTTATATCAGCGTACACTTTATATCATCGTACACTTTATATCAGCGTACACTTTATATCATCGTACACTTTATATCATCATACATTTTATATCATCGTACATTTTATATCATCATACACTTTATATCATCACACACTTAATATCATCGTACACTTTTTATCATCGTACACTTCATATAATCATACACTTTATATCATTGTACACTTTATGTCATCATACACTTTATATCATCGTAACTTTATATCATCGTACACTTTATATCATCACACACTTTATATCATCACACACTATATATCATAACACACTTTATATCATAACACACTTTATATTATCGTGCACTTTATATCATCACACACTTTATATCATCGTACACTTTATAACATCACACACTTTATATCATCGTACACTTTATATCATAACACATTTTATATCATCGTGCACTTTATATCATCATACACTTTATATCATCGTACATTTTATATCATCATACACTTTATATCATCACACACTTTATATCATCGTACACTTTTTATCATCGTACACTTCATATCATCATACACTTTATATCATTGTACACTTTATGTCATCACACACTTTATATCATCGTACACTTTATATCATCGTACATTTTATATCATCATACACTTTATATCATCACACACTTAATATCATCGTACACTTTTTATCATCGTACACTTCATATAATCATACACTTTATATCATTGTACACTTTATGTCATCATACACTTTATATCATCGTAACTTTATATCATCGTACACTTTATATCATCACACACTTTATATCATCACACACTATATATCATAACACACTTTATATCATAACACACTTTATATTATCGTGCACTTTATATCATCACACACTTTATATCATCGTACACTTTATAACATCACACACTTTATATCATCGTACACTTTATATCATAACACATTTTATATCATCGTGCACTTTATATCATCATACACTTTATATCATCGTACATTTTATATCATCATACACTTTATATCATCACACACTTTATATCATCGTACACTTTTTATCATCGTACACTTCATATCATCATACACTTTATATCATTGTACACTTTATGTCATCACACACTTTATATCATCGTACACTTTATATCATCGTACACTTTATATCATCGTACACGTTATATCATCACACACTTTATATCATAACACACTTTATATCATAACACACTTTATATTATCGTACACTTCATATCATCAAACACTTTATATCATCGTGCACTTTATATCATAACACACTTTATATCATAACACACTTTATATCATCGTACACTTTATATCATCACACATTTGATATCATCGTACACTTTATATCATCATACACTTTATATCATCGTACATTTTATATCATCATACACTTTATATCATCAAACAATTTATATCATCGTACACTTTTTATCATCGTACATTTCATATCATCATACACTTTTTATCATCGTACACTTTATATCATCACACATTTTATATCATCGTACACTTTATATCATCATACACTTTATATCATCGTACATTTTATATCATCATACACTTTATATCATCAAACAATTTATATCATCATACACTTTTTATCATCGTACACTTCATATCATCATACACTTTTTATCATCGTACACTTCATATCATCATACACTTTATATCATCGTACACTTTATATCATCATACACTTCATATCATCATACACTTTATATCATCGTACACTTTATATCATCATACACTTTATATCATCGTACACTTTATATCATCGTACATTTTATATCATCATACACTTTATATCATCACACACTTTATATCATAACACACTTTATATTATCGTACACTTTATATCATCATACACTTTATATCATCATACACTTTATATCATCACACATTTTATATCATCGTACACTTTATATCATCGTACACATTATATCATCACACACTTTACATAATCACACACTTTATATCAGCACACAATTTATATCATAGAAATCGTGATAAGAATCGAATCCTGATAAAAAAAAACAGGGCCCTGATCAGAACAGAATATCATCACGCACTTTATATCATCACACACTTTATATCAGCATACACTTTATATCGTCATACACTTCATATCATCACACAGTTTACATCATCACACACTTTACATCTTCACACACTTGATATCATCATACATTTACATCACCACACACTTTTCATCATCACACATTTACATCATTATACACTTTATATCGTCATACACTTCATATCATCACACAGTTTACATCATCACACAATTTACATCTTCACACACTTGATATCATCACACACTTTATGTCATCACACACTTTATGCCATCACACACTTTATGTCATCACACACTTTATGTCAGCATATACTTTTTATCATCACACACTTTATGTCGTCATACACTTGATGTCATCATACACTCCATATAATCATACTCTTTATATTGTCACACACTTTACATCGTCATACACTTTATGCCATCACACATTTTTTATCATCATAAACTTCACATCATCACACACTTCATATCATCACATACTTTATATCATTACACACTTGACATCATCATGCACTATACATCATCACAAACTTTATAGCATCACACACTTTTTAGCATCACACACTTTATATCATCACACACTTTATATCATCGTACACTTTACATCATCACACACTTTATATCATCGTACACTTTACATCATCACACACTTTACATCATCACACGTTTTACATAATCACACACTTTATATCAGCACACAATTTATATCATAGAAATCGTGATAAGAATCGAATCCTGATAAAAAAAAACAGGGCCCTGATCAGAACAGAACCCTGATCAGAACACAACCTGATCAGAACGTAATCCTGATCATCAGATTAGAATCCTGATCAGTACGAAACCCTGAAAATCAAAACATAATCCTAATTAGAACGGAATCCTGGTCAGGACAGGATTTACGCTCTCTTATATATGTATGCAATGAGCGATATTTCTATATATTTGTGCGCTTTTGTATAAAAACGTCGTTTCAAGCAAATCTCTTCTAGGTCACAAACCCTGGATACTCACTGGTGGGCCATTTAGTGTAACATGTACACCGCAGTCCTAAACGTACGTTCAGTTCGGTTAAACGTTTAATGTGTTGATAACATATGTTAAATGAACGACGGGTCGCTTTAAACGTCGCTTTAAACGTAAACGTTGCTTAGCAGAGCAAAACTCTTTAAGACCTGTTTAGTTTTAACAATATTTTATTCACATTATTATATTAAGTACATATATTTAGAATACATTTAACAATGAAGCAACAAAGTCATGCATCTAACACAGCATGTGGAAAGGATACAGAAAATAGCTTTTGAAGCTTGTGTGAATCTGCTTCCGTATGAGAACTGTTTGCTTGTGATTTATCATGTGATTTAAAGAGAAATTGGGGGACAGTGCTGATGTGGACCGTTTACTTTTCGTTCGGTTGGTCATCGTTTGCGTTTATAAATTGTTAATACAGTAAACATGTTTAACGCAGACATGACAGTGTTGACAACAGGTACGATAACGGGCATCCTGTTGACCAAGTATACACGGTGGTGCCCTATTTTACGTGGAGCCTTCGAAATTTAATCAGTATTTGGATGGGTTTATCGAGCTGAATTTAACATTTATCGGCCTGTGTGAGTAAATGTGCAAGATATTGGGCATCCCTTTATAGTCATATAGAGCGTAAGTCAGTGTGATCAACCTAAACATTACGCGATGGCTGATACCAACCTGTCGGCCATACTTTACAAAAAACTGGACTTACGTCTGGTAAGATATAGCAATATATTATCATTTGTTTGAGTTTAAATTTGTTTATTCATTATTTATTGTACATCGATTGTGAAACAGGTTCATACAACTTTGACAAATTATGTATGAAATATTCATATTGCCAATATTTAGCATAAACTGATAAAATGTCCTTCTCAAAGACCCTACACATGGCCGTGGATGGAAATCAAACAGGCGATAATTCACTCTTGGATCCGATGTTCTCGCTTTAGGCCACGCGCTAATCTATTTTAATAAATTTATCTTAGGTTTGTGTTGGTGATAATATGCTCTTTTTGTTTTGTTTCCGAATTGAAAAACAAATAAATAGTATAAAAATGTACAAAACATCCAGTCTTTATATCGATAATATAACAAACTGCCTTGCTCTTTCAATGGAATTGATATATTTATATCTATGTATGGCAGGCGTAACTAAGCGTATCTAGTTTTTTCAGTCAGGGAGAGGACCATAAGGCATATTTAAAAAAAATCAATACGCGGAATTAATGGTACTACGCTATGTGGTGACACGTACATATGAATTAAATTACTGCATATACCCCTTTGTAAAAATTTATGAGCTGTCCGTTACATCTTTTGGTGACGTTAATACAATTAAACCATTAACGTCTTTTTAATTGAACACTTGACAGCTTATATTTGACATATCCCATTTCATTGATTGAGGAACACTTCGGAATGATTCTGAGTAGACCCACCGTCCTCCGCAAGTAACAACCTTTCTCACATAAAGTTGTTTGACCAAGCGGGGCTCAAACCCACTACCTCGGCGATAAAAGATATGTGGTCATTAGATGGCAGCGCCTTGGACATCTCAGCAGCGAAGGTTCTTACACTTTAACTAAAGGCTATTTAACATCATTGTGTACAGAGATGATCTTATATTCGTACTCGTTTGAATTTATTAAACGAGCTGGCAAAAAATATATTATGCGAGATTGTGCTGAGCATCATATCATATTTGCCAACGAGTTTAATAGATTATATATTAAACGAGCATGTGTAATCACATAATTCAGCATTTTACGTACGAAAGCTCCATTAAACAATTGATTGACTGATTGATTGAATATTTAGCGTTATTTTTATGCCATCGACGGCTGACAGACGAGAAGTTAACCTGACCACTGTTTCCTGGGATTCTGAAAGGTTAACCAGAACTCGAGTACACCCAAACTCCGCAAGTAACTGATAACTTTTCAACTTGAATCAGCGGTGAGAGACGAATGATATTTGAGATGCAACGTCGTATATCTATCATCACGGAGACTGTTAAACAAAAAAATACCAATTGTTGAATCGGTAGTGATATAAAACTACGTTAATATAAGAAATATGTCATGTGGTGTTATTACACTACTGCACTATAAATATGTCATGAGGTTATTACACTACTGCACTATACATATGTCATGGGGTTATTACACTACTGCACTGTACATATGTCATGGGGTTATTACACTACTGCACTATACATATGTCATGGGGTTATTACACTACTGCACTATAAATCATGTAATAAACATTTTTACTACCGACTCTACAAGGAACGAAAGAAAAATGAGCATATTATTTTCAGTCAGATATCGTGAAATAGGCTTGCTTTTAAATGAAAGCTAGTCATGTCAAGCTACACATATGTCAGTATTTAAGTTTGCGACTGTGTACTTTCTTCATATATTTCAGGAAGAGCGTGAAGTGCCTGAACCAAAAGATGGAGGTAGTATTTTTTAACAGTGTTTGTAAATAACACTTTAATCTCTCAATTTCTTGTTTTTATGGACCTAATGTAATGTTTGTTAGTCCCAATATTAGCCGGATTACAATTTATTAAAACTATAAAGATAAAATCTTTATCTTAAGATAGATATCTCTTTTACGTAGATAGATATCTCTTTTACTTAGGGAGATATATCTTTAATAGGAGAAATATCTATTTTACTTAGATATACATATATTATCAACAGGTTAACAAAACCTGTTTTTATACAGAGGGGAGATACCATTTAAAGAAAGATAGCTATTGGTATTACGTACCAAGTAAAATTATAATTGTTTCCTAAAACATTTTCAACCAATGAGAAATCAATACATTATTCTCTACTGAGTTTTGGTGACTCCACTGTTACAAATATATATCTCTCAAACTAAATTATATATATCTCTGAAATAACAAGATATATCTTACATGAAGATATCACTTTTAGATTGAACGATATATCTTTAACAAAGTGAGGTATCTCTGTTACTTGGAGATATGTCTTGATATCACTCTAACGGGTAGATATTTCTCTTTTGTACCATGGCATCTCTCTAACATAAACGTTTCTAAGGTGAAACATATCTCTTTTACAAACATATTTAAAGATATATCGTGTTTGGGAGTAAACAGTAATTCGGCTTGCAATTCAAATTGCTTTCTAATTGAAGTCTCCAGCGCTGTCCTTTGCCACTGACCGTTCAAAGGCAGTGACCCATGTCCCCATTACAAAGGCAGTGACCCGTGTTGTCACTCCAAAGGCAGCGACCCATGCTGTCACTACAGAGGCAGCGATCCATGCTGTCAATACAAAGGTAGTGACCCATGTTGTAACTACAAAGGCAGCTACCAATGCTGTCAATACAAAGGCAGTGACCCATGTTGTAACTACAAAGGCAGCGACCCATGCTGTCATTACAGAGGCAGCGACCCATGTTGTCAATATCAAGACAGTTTCCCATGTTGTCATTACAAAGGCAGCTACCCATGTTGTCACTACAAAGGCAGCTACCCATGCTGTCAGTACAAAGGCAGTGACCCATGTTGTCGCTATAAAGGCAGCTACCCTTGATGTCAATACAAAGGCAGCTACCCATGTTGTTACTACAAAGGCAGTGACCCATGTTGTCACAACAATCCAGCGACCCATGATGTCACTCCAAAGGCAGTGATCCATGCTGTCACTACAAAGGCAGCGACCCATGCTGCCAATATAATGGCAGCTTCCAATTCTGTCAATACAAAGACAGCTCCCCATGTTTCACTCCAAAGGCAGTGACTCATGCTGTTACTTCAAATGTAGCTATCCATGCTGTCAATACAAACGCAGCGACCCATGCTTAAATACAAAGGCAGCGATCCATGATGTTCCTCAAAAGGCAGTGACACATGCTGTCACTCTAAAGGTAGTTAACCATGCTGTCAATACAAAGGCAGCGACGCATGATGCCACTCCAAAGGCAGTGACCCATGTTGTTACTCCAAATGTATTGTCTAATGCTGTCAATACAAAGTCGGCGATTCGTGTTGTCACTCCAAAGAAAGCGACCCATGCTGTCACACCAAATGCAGCTACTCATGCTGTCAGTACAAAGGCAGCAACCTATGCTGTCAATATAAAAGCAGTGACCCATGCTGTCACTCCAAATGCAGTTATAAATGCTGTCACTCCAAAGGCAGTGACCCATGCTGTCATTCCAAATGCAGCTACAAACACTGTCAATACAAATGCAGTGACCCATGCTGTCACTCCGTATGCAGCTATAAATGCTGTCAATACAAAGGCAGTGACCAATGCTGTCACTCCAAATGCAATTACCAATGCTGTCAATACAAAGGCAGCAACCCATGCTGTCACTCCAAATGCAGCTACAAACGCTGTCAATACAAAGGCAGTGACCCATGCAGTCACTCCAAATGCAGTTACCAATGCTGTCAATACAAAGGCAGCAACCCATGCTGTCAATACAAATGCAGCAACCCATGCTGTCATTCCAAATGCAACTACAAACGCTGTCAATACAAAGGCAGTGACCCATGCTGTCACTCCGAATGCAGTTACAAATGATGTCAATACAAAGGCAACAGCCCATGCTGTCACTCCAAATGCAGCTACTCATGCTGTCAGTACAAAGGCAGCAACCCATGCTGTCAATACAAAGGCAGTGACCCATGCTGTCACTCCAAATGCAGTTACCAATGCTGTCAATACAAAAGCAGCAACCCATGCTGTCAATACAAAGGCAGCTACAAATGCTGTCAATACAAAAGGCAGTGACCCATGCTGTCACTCCAAATGCAGTTACTCATGCTGCCAATACAAAGGCAGCAACCCATGCTGTCACTCCAAATGCAGTTACCAATGCTGTCAATACAAAAGCAGCAACCCATGCTGTCAATACAAAGGCAGCTACAAATGCTGTCAATACAAAAGGCAGTGACCCATGCTGTCACTCCAAATGCAGTTACTCATGCTGTCAATACAAAGGCAGCAACCCATGCTGTCACCCCAAATGCAGCTACTCATGCTGTCAGTACAAAGGTAGCAACCCATGCTGTCAATACAAAGGCAGCAACCCAGGCTATCAATACAAAGGCAGTTACAAATGCTGTCAATACAAAGGCAGTAATCAATGCTGTCACTCCAAATGCAGTTACCAATGCTGTCAATACAAAGGCAGAAACCCATGCTGTCACTCCAAATGCAGCTACTCATGCTGTCAATACAAAGGCAGCTACAAATGCCGTCAATACAAAAGGCAGTGACCCATGCTGTCACTCCAAATGCAGTTACCCATGCTGTCAATACAAAGGCAGCAACCCATGCTTTCACCCCAAATGCAGCTACACATGCTGTCAGTACAAAGGCAGCAACCCATGCTGTCAATACAAAGGCAGCAACCCAGGCTATCAATACAAAGGCAGTTACAAATGCTGTCGATACAAAGGCAATGATCCATGCTGTCACTCGAAATGCAGTTACCAATGCTGTCAATACAAAGGCAGCAACCCATGCTGTCACTCCAAATGCAGTTACCAATGCTGTCAATACAAAGGCAGCAACCCATGCTGTCTCTCCAAATGCAGCTACTCATGCTGTCAGTACAAAGGCAGCTACCAATGCTGTCAATACAAAGGCAGTGACCCATACTGTCACTCAAAATGCAGTTACCAATGCTGTCAATACAAAGGCAGCAACCCATGCTGTCACTCCAAATGCAGCTACTCATGCTGTCAGTACAAAGGCAGAAACCCATGCTGTCAATACAAAGGCAGTGACCCATGCTGTCATTCCAAATGCAGTTACTAATGCTGTCAATACAAAGGCAGCAACCCATGCTGTTAATACAAAGGCAGCTACAAATGCTCTCAATACAAAGACACTGATCCATGCTGTCAATACAAAAGTAGTGACCCATGCTGTCAATACAAATGCAGTTACCAATGCTGTCAATACAAAGGCAGTGACCCATGCTGTCAATACAAATGCAGTTACCAATGATGTCAATACAAAGGCAGTGACCCATCATGTCAATACAAATGCAGTTACCAATGCTGTCAATACAAAGACAGTGACTCATGCTGTCAATACAAAGGCAGTGACCCATGCTGTCAATACAAATGCAGTTACCAATGCTCAAAATACAAAGGCAGTGACTCATGCTGTCAATACAAATGCAGTTACCAATGCTGTCAATACAAAGGAAGCGACTAATGCTGTCAATACAAATGCAGTTACCAATGCTGTCAATACAAAGACAGTTACCCATGCTGTCAATACAAATGCAGTTACCAATGATGTCAATACAAAGGCAGTGACCCATGCTGTCAATACAAATGCAGTTACCAATGATGTCAATACAAAGGCAGTGACCCATTCTGTCAATACAAATGCAGTTACCAATGATGTCAATACAAAGGCAGCAACCCATGCTGCCAATACAAAGGCAGTGACTCTAGGTATACTAATGTAAGGTCCGCCATATACTTAATACTTTATATGTTTCGTTTCACAGTGGCACTATAACATATTTAGATATTGTCGTCCTACTTTCGCAGCCAATAAAATCGCTCAGATTTTTCAAAACAGAACATTCCACTTTACATAGAATGCCATGACCGTCTGTAGATGTTGACCTACTTCCTCAGCAAAGTAGATCAACATCTTAGTCAGTTAGAAATTACATGCAATTGTCTAAGCAACATAGCTTCTAACCTACACGAGTTCGACACTATACTTGTAGAGGTACAGCTCTGTATGCAGAAGGTCGGTATATGCGGGTCGGACGTTCATTATTGGCAGGAGGGTCGGATCGGGGACAGGTTTATTGTGACAGCCCCTATGTTGTTGGGTCACGAGTGTAGTGCTGTGGTAACCAAACTTGGGACTGGGGTGACGCATCTTAAAGTCGGTAAGAACCTTACGTGTGAGATAGTTTAACATATACACCTTATGTGCATACACAGCTTTGTAGAATCTTGGTCATAATTAGGCCCTGTGTTTTATATACTGCTCATAGTTTGCTAAGCACCAAGAATATCCAAGTACATGCATATGTTTAACGGTAAAGTTGCAAAATTGTTGTGAAAATTGTTTGTACTTTTCATTAAATATTCTCTGTTAAGATGTAGGCAAAATTTTAGAATTTGTTTTGTGTTTTGGGTTTGTTTTACGCTTTTAAGTAAGATAACCATTGGAAATAGAGATTTTTGATAAAATAGGGAATTATCTAAATTTGCCAAAAAGCTAACGGAGCTAACTGGTATGGGATTAATATTGAGTATGTGACCCGTTGCTGTTAATGACAGCTTTGCAACGCCTCCTCATGCTCCCTATCAGGATCCTGATGGTCCTTTGTGGGATGTTGTTCTAGGACCAGCATGGCACCAAGCTCCTGGATACTTCTTGGCTGGACTTGACGGGCTGAAATTCCAATCTGCAACTCATTCCACACATGCTAGATGGGATTGAGGTCGGCTGATCGGGCTGGCCAGTCCAGACGTTCAATCCCCTCCCTCTGAAGGTACTCCCAGACAGCATGGGCAGCATGACGACGGGCATTATCGTCCATTAGAATGAACCCATCACCCACTGCACCAGCATACAACCTTACCTGGGAATCCAGAATCTCATCTCTAATACCACCGGGCCGACTCCATAGCGGTCTTGCTCAGAAATGTTGGCTGCGTGGAATCTCTCCCCTGGCCTTCTCCATACCCTAGAACGCCTGGTATACCCTGGACTCATCTATAAAAAAGGACAGGTCGCCAGTCCTCGCTGGTCGATGCCTTGTGAAATATTTGGTGCTTAGCAAACTTTGAGTAGTAATATTTACTGGATTGAATAAGTGTCTCTCTTGTCAGTTTTATTGTTTATTGTCATTATTATTATTATTTTTATTATTATTATTATTAACTATTATTATTATTATAATTATATATATATATATATAATATTATTAAAATAAAAATTGATTTTCTTATAAGAAAACTATATTAATTTTTTATCGCCATCATTATCATTATCAATGAAATAAAATGATTTTCATATAAGAAAACGGTATTTTTTTCTCTGTATTATTCAAATTCTATATCTCAAGCACTGATATTACTTATTGGCTCTAATTGTAGCAAAATGACCATGGGCCGACAACTCACGAGGGTAGAATACAAGTTTACTCAAACAAAAATTTACAATTCACAATTTTAATTTTACATTAATAAAATTACAAATATACAATTATACAATATATACAATTTAAAGCAAATTACTCAACAAAAAACAGCTGGTTTAAAAATGTCCTATGATGGAAATATTCTTTTTTTACACAGTTATTTCTCCTCCACGTTTCGTATGTCTATATCGCATCCAAACTGTTTACATCATATGAATGTTGAAACTGTTATAAAAATACACTAATATTGAATCTAAGATACTACTACTGCGTCCTGATTATCGTAGATTAAGCGTCAATCGTCCCTCGTGGCCATGGCTATATAAACAGGGTTATCTTCCCTAGAACTCTGTTCTGAAATTCTCTGGCTTTACGTCGCCTCGTACCGACTATCTTTGATCGTACTCCGACGCCAGGATGGTCAAGTCGTCCATATGGCGAGTATGTGGGTTGCTGTTCTTATAACGTTACTACCATCAACTAACTTCCTGTTGTGACCAGCGCCGGGTTTATTTTATACGGCCGCCACACAGCATGTAAGACCGCTGTTGTGACCAGCGCCGTACCAACACTGACACGACGTACGGCTTTACTTCATACGGCCGCCACACAGCACGTAATACCGCTGTTGTGACCAACGCCGTACCAACACTGACATGACGTACGGCTTTATTTCATACGGCCAGCACACAGCACGTAATACCGCTGTTGTGACCAGCGCCGTACCAACACTGATACGACGTACGGGTTTTCTTTATACAACTACCACACAGCACTTTATACTGCTGTTGTGACCAGCGCCGTACCAACACTGATACGACGTACGGCTTTACTTTATACGGCCGCCACACAGTACGTAAGACTGCTGTTGTGACAAGCGCCGTACTTACACTGACACGACGTACGGCTTTACTTTATACGGCCGCCACACAGTACGTAAGACCGCTGTTGTGACCAGCGCCGTACCAACACTGACACGACGTACGTGTTTACTTTATACGGCCGCCACACAGCACGTAATACCGCTGTTGTGACCAGTGCCGTACCAACACTGACACGACGTACGGGTTTACTTTATACAACTACCACACAGTACGTAAGACCGCTGTTGTGACCAGCGCCGTACTAACACTGACATGACATACGGGTTTACTTTATACGGCCGCCACACAGTACGTAATACTGCTGCTGAGACCAGCGCCGTACTAACACTGACACGACGTACGGCTTTACTTTATACGGCCGCCACACAGCACGTAAGACCGCTGTTGTGACCAGCGCCGTACTAACACTGACACGACGTACGGCTTTACTTCATACGGCCGCCACACAGTACGTAAGACCGCTGTTGTGACCAGCGCCGTACTAACACTGACACGACGTACGGCTTTACTTTATACGGCCGCCACACAACAAGTTAGACCACTGTTGTGACCAGCGCCGGACCAACACTGACACAACGTACGGCTTTACCTCATACGGCCGTCACACAGCACGTAAAACCGCAGGTGCCGTACCAACACTGACATGACATACGGGTTTACTTCATACGGCCGCCACACAGTACGTAAGACCGCTGTTGTGACCAGCGCCGTACCAACACTGACACGACGTACGTGTTTACTTTATACGGCCGCCACACAGTACGTAAGACCGCTGTTGTGACCAGCGCCGTACCAACACTGACACGATGTACGTGTTTCCTTTATACGGCCGCCACACAGCATGTAATACCGCTGTTGTGACCAGTGCCGTACCAACACTGACACGACATACGGGTTTACTTTATACGGCCGCCACACAGTACGTAAGACCGCTGTTTGACCAGCGCCGTACTAACACTGACACGACGTACGGCTTTACTTTATACGGCCGCCACACAACAAGTTAGACCGCTGTTGTGACCAGCGCCGAACCAACACTGACACAACGTACGGCTTTACTTCATACGGCCGTCACACAGCACGTAAAACCGCAGGTGCCGTACCAACACTGACATGACATACGGGTTTACTTCATACGGCCGCCACACAGTACGTAAGACCGCTGTTGTGACAAGCGCCGTACCAACACTGACACGACGTACGTGTTTACTTTATACGGCCGCCACACAGTACGTAAGACCGCTGTTGTGACCAGCGCCGTACCAACACTGACACGACGTACGTGTTTACTTTATACGGCCGCCTCACAGCATGTAATACCGCTGTTTTGACCAGTGCCGTACCAACACTGACACGACATACACGTTTACTTTATACGGCCGCCACACAGTGCGTAAGACCGCTGTTGTGACCAGCGCCGTACCAACACTGACACGACGTACGGGTTTACTTTATACGGCCGCCACACAGTACGTAAGACCGCTGTTGTGACCAGTGCCGTACCAACACTGACACGACGTACGTGTTTACTTTATACGGCCGCCACACAGTACGTAATACTGCTGTTGTAACCAGCACCGTACCAACACCGATACGGCGTACGGGTTTACTTTATACGGCCGCCACACAGTACGTAAGACCGCTGTTGTGACCAGCGCCGTACCAACACTGACACGACGTACGGGTTTACTTTATACAGCCGCCACACAGTACGTAAGACAGTTGTTGTGACCAGTGCCGTACCAACACTGACACGACGTACGTGTTTACTTTATACGGCCGCCACACAGTACGTAATACTGCTGTTGTAACCAGCGCCGTACCAACACTGACACGACGTACGGGTTTACTTTATACGGCCGCCACACAGTACGTAAGACCGCTGTTGTGACCAGTGCCGTACCAACACTGACACGACGTACGTGTTTACTTTATACGGCCGCCACACAGTACGTAATACTGCTGTTGTAACCAGCGCCGTACCAACACTGACACGACGTACGTGTTTACTTTATACGGCCGCCACACAGAACGTAATACTGATGTTGTGACCAGCGCCATACTAACACTGACACGACGTACGGTTTACTTTATACGGCCGCCACACAGTACGTAATACTGCTGTTGTGACCAGCGCCGTACTAACACTGACACGACGTACGTGTTTACTTTATACGGCCGCCACACAGCACGTAATACTGCTGTTGTAACCAGCGCCGTACCAACACTGATACGACGTACGGGTTTACTTCATACGGCCGCCAAACAGTACGTAAGACCGCTGTTGTAACCAGCGCCGTACTAACACTGACACGACGTACGTGTTTACTTTATACGGCCGCCACACAGCACGTAAGACCGCTGTTGTGACCAGAGCCGTACTAACACAGACACGACGTACGTGTTTACTTTATACGGCCGCCACACAGTACGTAATACTGCTGTTGTAACCAGCGCCGTACCATTACTGATACGACGTACGGGTTTACTTTATACGGCCGCCACACAGTACGTAAGACCGCTGTTGTGACCAGTGCCGTACCAACACTGACACGACGTACGGGTTTACTTTATACGGCCGCCACACAGTACGTAATACTGCTGTTGTGACCAGCGCCGTACTAACACTGACATGACATACGGGTTTAATTAATACAGCCGCCACACAGCACGTAAGACCGCTGTTGTGACCAGCGCCGTACTAACACTGACATGACATACGGGTTTACTTTATACGGCCGCCACACAGTACGTAATACTGCTGTTGTGACCAGCGCCGTACTAACACTGACATGACATACGGGTTTATTTTATACGGCAGCCACACAGCACGTAATACTGCTGTTGTAACCAGCGCCGTACCAACACTGACATGACATATGGGTTTACTTCATACGGCTGCCACACAGCACGTAATCCGCTGTTGTAACCAGCGCCGTACCAACACTGACACGACGTACGTGTTTTACTTTATACGGCCGCCACACAGCACGTCAGACCGCTGTTGTGACCAATGCCGTACCAACACTGACACGCCGTACGTGTTTTACTTGATACGGCCGCCACACAGCACGTAAGACCGCTGTTGTGACCAGCGCCGTACCAACACTGACTCGACGTACGTGTTTTACTTTATACGGCCGCCACACAGCACGTCAGACCGGTGTTGTGACCAATGCCGTACCAACACTGACATAACATACGGGTTTACTTTATACGGCCGCCACACTGCACGTAAGACCGCTGTTGTGACCAGCGCCGTACTAACACTGACACGACGTACGTGTTTACTTTATACGGCCGCCACACTGCACGTAAGACCGCTGTTGTGACCAGCGCCGTACTAACACTGACACGACGTACGTGTTTACTTTATACGGCCGCCACACAGCACGTTATACCGCTGTTGTGACTAGCGTTAACAGGCGGAGGAGGCAGTTACCTCCTCGAAATTTTCAAAGTTAAAATAAAATGAATTTCGCATAGTCACGTGGCGGAAAAAAACAAAAGAAAAGATATCAGCCTGAACAACTTTTATAAACTAATTTATACGTTTGAGCCAGGTCTTCATAGCGAACGTAACCCTAATATTTGATCAATTGACAAATGTATTCAAATTGCACAAAAACACACAAATAATTACATCAAAGTCGGAAAGTACGTGTTGTGCAAGTCTTGGTTATACTCAACATCATTCTTTAAAACCTCTCACGGTATATTATCAAAACCACACGCTTTACCTTTTATGGTATTAGACACTGCTTGCTTGACTTCAAGTAAAGATATTACATTATCGAATAACGGTTCTACAGTATTAGGTTCGTTGTTTTCTGCAGTAACGTTTTCGATACGTATATTATTAATATTACCTGTAAAAACATATTCAAAACTATTTTCCCATTTATTTAAAACATCATTTATATCAGTGGAAAGAGTTCCATCGTCAAAAACAACTTCCACCGGAATGTCCCTTTGAGAAGATACTTCTACTTCCCCGATAGTTTTATTATGTTATCTGTTTGCTCACGGTCATTTGAGACTAAATCATAAACTTATATGAAACTTTGTACGGTTTATTGACCCCAGTTGACCTTTGACGAGGAAATAAAGTCTTCTTCATAATGATGGAAAGTGAGTTATTAAAGGTTACTATTTACAAACTGTTATTTTTTCTGTTATTTATTTTTTTTGCCGTTTTATACAAATGCGATTTTGCCATAGTTTCAACACACCATTGATACGCTTATGTGGTTTTTATTGAAGAGTGTTCCTCAATATTCCAAATTCGATTCAGATGAACTAATTATCGTTTCAAATAATGACATTGAATCTAACTAACTGTTGTTCGGAAAATATTCATCCAATATCTATGTGATCCCTTGTGAACGAAATGTGATATAGGATGGAAGTAGTTTACTACATAAGTAGTTTATTACATAAGAAGTTTATTAAATAGGTTGTTTATTACATACGTAGTTTATTAACTAGGTTGTTTATTACATACGTAGTTTATTACATAAGTAGTTTATTACATAAGTAGTTTATTACATAAGTAGTTTATTAAATAGGTTGTTTATTACATACGTAGTTTATTAAATAGGTTGTTTATTACATAAGTAGTTTATTACATAAGTAGTTTATTAAATAGGTTGTTTATTACATACGTAGTTTATTAAATGGGTTGTTTATTATATAAGTAGTTAATTACATAAGTAGTTTCATAAATATGTTGTTTATTACATACGTAGTTTATTAAATAGGTTGTTTATTACATACGTAGTTTATTAAATAGGTTGTTTATTACATAAGTAGTTTATTACATAAGTAGTTTCATAAATATGTTGTTTATTACATACGTAGTTTATTAAATAGGTTGTTTATTACATACGTAGTTTATTTCATAAGTAGTTTATTAAATAGGTTGTTTATTACATAAGTAGTTTATTAAATAGGTTGTTTATTACATATGTAGTTTATTACATAAGTAGTTTATTACATAAGTAGTTTATTAAATAGGTAGTTTACTACATAAGTAGTTTAATACATAAGTAGTTTATTAAATAGGTTGTTTATTACATACGTAGTTTATTACATAAGTAGTTTAGCCTAAAGATGCACTGAAAATGTTAAGTCCGAGTATAACGCACATAAAGAAAAAAAGAAAAACTAAATGGAAATCGTAATGCAAGCTACCCTGTATCGGTTTTGCAACTGAGCGTTCCAGTACGGCAACTGTTATTGCCAACTCTTATGTATGTGTGCACTTTTGTTTGTTTGCACTGCTGTATATTTGCACTTCTGTTTATTTGCACTTCTGTTTATTTGCTCTTCTGTTTATTTGTACTTATATATATTTGCACTTCTGTATATTTGCACTTCTGTATGTTTGCATTTCTGTATGTTTGCACTTCTGTATATTTGTACTTCTGTTTATTTGCACTTCTGTATATTTGCACTTTTGTTTATTTACAATTCTGTTTATTTACACTTCTGTATATTTGCACTTCTGTATATTTGCACTTCTTTAATTTGCACTTTTGTATATTTGCACTTGTGTATATTTACACTTGTGTATATTTTCACTTCTGGATATTTCTACTTGTGTATATTTTCACGTCTGTGTGTTTGCACATATGTATGTCTGCACTGGGCTTATTGAAATAAATCAATGATATGTATATTTGTGTTTGCGTGGTTGTATTAGTTGTATATTTTAGATGATATGTCATGTGTTTGTGATATTACATTTTTTATTTGTAGGAGATCGTGTTGCGATCGAACCACACGGCGTCTGTCGTACCTGCGACGCATGCAAGACAGGCAGATACAACCTTTGTCCCAATGTTTTCTTCCTTGCGACCCCTCCTGACAGTGGGGCGCTGGCGAGGTACCACGTGCATGGCGCTGATTTCGTTTTCAAGTACAGTATTTGCTTTCTTGAATTTACCTTTTTTAATATAATGTTTAAAGAAAGAATGAGTGAAAGTATAAATCGGTTCCAGCGGTTAGGTTAAAGTTAGGGTCATGTCGTCGTACTCGTCCTTGGTGCTGAGGCTGCCGCTTATTACACATTTTTATGGCCAATGGCGGGTCTACTCTTTTAAAAATTGGCGCACGCCCAACCTCCCACCTTCCTACCCCCAGATTGCCATATTTTATTGAAATCCGCTATATTTCTGCTGAAACCATGTGTACCTGTTCTGAGCTCGTGTTGCGCTCTCTAAGTACGTCTCCTCTAAACTGAAATCCTGGATCCGCCCCTGATGACAACATTTGATTTACTTTCAATTAACGTGTCATAACTAGCTTGGCCTTGGGTTTTATACCAACATGTAAACAGTTTCTTTAGTGCCTTTGCTCTCCTTTGAATCGACCTAAATCATAATAATAGTATAATGATAATAGTTATAGTAATAGTATGACCCATGTTCGAATACTATGAAAAATGTCAGACTGTAGAACAGATGGAGCTGTCCCCGCTTGGGTCCGTTACATAGTTGTGAAATATGAGCACGTTGATTGGCCAGTTGCTTCAGAGAATGTTGAATGACGTCAGTTTTTTTTTTAAATTGCTATGAGTTGTGGTACAGGCATAGAATTCCTTACTTTCCATTAGGGTTGGATAAACATGATTCGTGAGATAGCAGGGACTGTGATAGACTAGAATGATGTGTTTCTATTTTTTTTCGGGAAAATATAGCAAAATACATTTAGTTCGTACACATTGATATCGATAAATCAATTAGTAAACGACTTACAAAGCAAGTTTTAAGCTTAACCTGACAAAATAGTCATTAACATCAAAGCACCCAAAGTACTGACAGACGTGCTTTGATCAATGTTCACACCAACCGAATTTGAGCGATATTATTGAAGCGCTTGGTTTATTTTATTCAACATTTTTAAATAAACGACATAAAGCAAAGTACACAATGTACATTTATGGTTTGATTTATTGCATATATGAAATACATGACAAAAAATAAAATTCGACTAATAAAACAGTAATTCTCCCGCATATGAAAATTTTGTGGTGATTAAGACTGTAAATCTCAATTAATCACACCGAATAAGGCTTGGCTGCGTTCGATACTGTTAAACAGCAAACACGTTCCCTTGAACGTCTCACACACCAATTAATTTTGTACTGTTCTACATATAGAGACATGCACTTCTGGAACACTGGATACATTACCAATGGTTCTAAAAGTGCCTTATTCCCATAGATAGTCCTCTGTTGGTCCAAATGTGCAGAAAAAAATATGGGATTGACCAGGTTGCTTTTTCACAATTTCGATGGTTAGATGGCACCCCTTCATTTTTGACACTTCTGCCCATTTGTTGCAGTGTATCACTACGCATCTTTAAACTGTTATAGCATCATCAAACAGTTCCCAGGGTCACCCAAACTTTGCAGAAATCATGAAAATGTTCCAATGTTCCCATATGCACAAAGAAATATGACTTTGTATGCATTTTTAAAAAAATAATTACCCAACCACTTTACACAGCTCTAATTTCTTGGGCGTAATAATCTTGCTACCGTCATGTAAGGGAGGTAATTGTTCAGTGAGACCTAAAAGTATCGCGTACTGCGTACTTATTTGAAGTTGAGCCAGTATCCGAACTGAACTCAACCCAACTGGGTTATTATAAAGCCACGCAAAATGACGTGATCGTACATTTCTTATTCTTTTTTAGTAACGATAAGTACATATGACCACGTATTGTTAAGCGTTTTATAAAAATCTTGTCCGGATATAACTCGATTGGCCAGAGTGGGGAGTGGTGGTGGGTAACGCAGAGGAAGTGAGAAAATTCATGAGTGTGTTTTTGCTAAAACATGGAAAGACATTTGCAGCATAAAATACGTTCAGATTTTCAGATTTAAAACAAATACTTTTTCATATCCTTTTACACAGGACTTATTTGTTCAGGATTTGCTTTTGTTATATTTACGATACGATATAACATAAATTATTTTTCAAAAAATCTTAAAATCCATTTAATGCAGGCTTCCCGACAACGTCAGTTTCGAAGAGGGGGCATTGATTGAACCTCTGTCGGTAGGACTCCATGCTTGTCGGCGATCCCGAATGACAATGGGACAAAAGATTCTGGTCTGTGGAGCCGGTCCTATAGGACTCTGTGCCATGCTGTCAGCGAAGGCATTTGGAGCAGCTGCCGTTTGTGTAACTGGTAATGTCCTTAAAATCCAAATGTGTTATTTAGATATTAAACCTAATGACATTCGTCGTGTTCTTGTCAAACATGTTTAAGCGGCCACCGCTCTTAAGCAGCCACTTTAAGCAGTCACATTAAGCAGCCTCTTTAAGCAGTCACATTAAGCAACCGCTGCTTAAAGTCACATTAAACAGCCACTTTAAGCAGTCAAATTTGGCTATTTCCCATTTCTATGCATTCAGAGCAAATTCAGTTTGTCTTAGAGGTCATTTTTGCTTCTTTCCAGTACTGGCTGCTTAACACAGATTTAATTGTAATTGTAATCAAAGTATGTATACATAGATTAAATGGGTGTGAAACATACATAACGAGACCAAACAATGGAACGGTTGTATCTCACTTTCCCAACCTTTTGATTTAGCACCTATGCAAACAATCTCATGTTCCTGACTTTCTAATGCGCACCTTCCATACTGCTCATAAAAATTGAAAATTATAATTTATTATGAAACGTGAATTTTTGTAACATTTATTTCAATTAAGTTGTATAAAATCAGTAAAAAATGTCCTACGTCTATCTAAAATAATTTGTAAAATTCAACCGCATATCTGTCAAATGTTGGACTTTAAGTATTCGACATATTTTTTAAAAAAGTTATCAGTTCCTCATATATTATGGGAACCTCAAGTAATGCTTTCTTATTTTGTTTGAATTTTGATAACCGTTTTGTTTCTTCAAGTATTTCGTCTTGTGTTTTTAAAATTTGACCATTAGATGCCTGAAGTTGTAACATTGATTTAGTTCCTATTTTCTAAATTGCAAAAAAAATTCTTTTATCCTTCTTGTCCAATTTCTTATATCTATTAATTCTTTTTTTTTTTTATTCTATTAAAGTATGATTTTGTATGATTTCTTTTTCTAAAGTTTCAATTTCTTGTATAGAATTGCTTCTCTTTGATCTTGTTGTCATTTAATGTAAGAGGAATGCGAAATAGTTACTCCACACATTTCAAATAATAGCACTTCGATAAACAGTTGTCAAGTTGCGATTGATACACCTACGTTTTTATTTAAAATGCTCTTAGATGAATAAAACGTTTTGATGATCTCATTGTTACGAGAAATAGTGAAATGATCAATAACATTTTCTATCATGAAACATCTGTAAATTTCGTTTTTTATTTCATTTTTTCAATGGGGTTCAATGTCATTTTCAACAAATTTTAGCTTATATGTATATGACATATCCAATTTTATCGTTAGAGGTAGTCCTCAGACTGGGTCACCCTGAGTAGATCCACCTTCCTTACGCAAGTAACTGGAAAACTTTGTCACATAAAGATTTAGGAGCGAGCGAGACTCGAACCTACGATCTTAGCAATGAGAAGGAAGTGAATCTGAGACGGCGCCTTAGATCAGCCGGCCACGGAGGACCCTTTGTTACATTTAGTGAACACTGAAGCGGTATGGTCGTGGTTGGTAAAACCACGAGTACGGAAGCCGATTTCAGTTTTTTCACTAGTGAAATTATACTAATCATGTCAATGAAACCAACAATAACTCTCTAATATATAAGGTCAAATGTTGCTTAATTATGTTTTATTGTATTTAAATTGCTGAATATATACAATGTATTTATATTAATGACCGTGTGCTTTTACCTGGTACTCATTAATCTTCGCCAATATGTTCGAGCGCTATTTAAACGTCTTCTCCGTACGTGCGATATGATGCCGATTTAAAATCATACGGTTATCGATTTATCAACAGTAATATCGCTACTTACGTTCGGCCAACGAAAAATAGTTTCCGGATATACACGGAATATTCATGAATGCCAGGTAATTTCTAACGCACAATCCTAATTTCATATTAATGTTGTTGAATTGTTATCTATGTGTACTAAAGAAAATAATAAAAGTTTCACTTATGCTGGATTGACATTTATAGTTTGTATGCTGTTAACATTGTACTCTCGTTATGGCTTAACTCACGCACCCAAGTGGAATTATCGTTGCTATTTAAACACTGAACAGATGTGGACAGTTCACGCCTTGAATTTGCTCGAAAAGTTGGAGCCACGCATACGCTGCAGATAAAACCGGGAGAGACGCCGGAGAATGTCGCTGTGAGGATAGCGGAAGTGCTAGGTGGCACTCCAGATAGAACTATTGAGTGTAGCGGCGCCCAGTTCTCCGTTAACCTAGGAGTGCATGTAAGTGTAACTCAAAGAAGAAAAACAACAAAATTATATTTATAGGCCTCGTTGAAGGTTATCATTACAATATAAAAAAAATCGTCGAGTTTCATAAATAAAAAAATATTAGGTACAAAACTGGCTCCGAGGTTATAAAAACAAGTATATGCTTGCACTCAAACACAACTTTTAGGATTTATATATAAAACATATTACAGTATGAAAGTATCCATGATGATCTGAAATAGCAAAGTTCAGATAGTTACACTTATCCAGTCACTGTTGAGTTGAGCATGAAGCAAGGTGTTGTAACCTCGGTCACATATTTTACGGTAATTCTTCCATATTTAAATATACATGTTGACAAATGTTTTAATTTGAAAGGAAATTTGACGCATTACAGAAGCTGGTGCGACTTTAAATATTGACTGCGAATTTTCTTATATCTAAATAATCTAAAATATCCCTATTTGGACGTACGTAATAACTTACAAATATAAAAAGTCGTTCCGACAAAACTATCTCACGTAGGAACAAAACAACTTTGAACTTATTTATTTATATTGATCGTGAATCAAGTTCTTACAACTTATACAAACCTCACACGAAGTCTCCTCGTGTAGAAGCGGTACTTAATAAGCATATACGTAATAAGTGTTTGGCTCAAGAATACCACAATTAGCGAACTAACCATCCTCCGATCGTGGGTTAGGTGCTGTACTGATGGACCACACGTACGGATACCGTGGTTAAAAGGATTATATCAGGAAAACACACTAGAAATGTCTTAAAAAATAAAACAATTATTTTAATGGATAACAACATATCATTATCATTAATAAATCAAATCCGAATGGTTTGCTTTAGCAAATCTACCAAAACGTGATAAAATCGTTATATGAATTAGAGAGGTAAACTGAAAATGAACTCCCCATTCTAAAAACAGACAGCACTTAACTACTGCTTGACGTCATTCGGGCTCTTTCTAAGATGAAACAATTTATACTGCGTGTAAACCTGTATCAATGGCGGATCTACACTTTACGCCCCCTCCCCCTAAATTCCCAACTGTTATTAAAACGCATTATCTTTCTAACGAAAACTTGTTTGCCCGTTCAGATATTTTATTGTGCCCCCTCTAAACTGAAATCCTGGAAAATGAAACCACGTAACACGTTTAATACGTCACAAAATATGTTGTACTTTTAAGCGGATATGTATTTTAGTCTAACCTAGGTGTATAGACCACGTTAGGATATCCCGTTTTAATATATTATTTAAGATTTATATGTTTTGGCAATACGGGGCCAGAGAGTATATATAGACATGATATATTGGACAAATATATTTTGGCCAAAATTCCTGATCAATTCTCTTTAATGGAATGAAGAATAAATGTGCAAATTTTATTTCTCACTAATTGTTAATGAATAATATTCACCAAATGTGCAATTCTTTTTAAAGGAATAATAACATAGTAAACAATTTTCGCGCATAATATACACTCGCCGGTGAATATCAGGACGTTACATGTTCCCCACCCATCGTGATATATAAATTGTTTGTTCTGAATAGCATTAACAAGTATCTCAAAGTTCTCTAACAGAACAGAACATTTTCTTTAATGTTGAAAACACAAATACTTTTTAGTAACAAGTGTACAAATACACTGTTTATAAGAATGACTTGGGTGTCACCAATGTGGACATGTGGCATAACAGACACTCCAACTAGTAGGGTTTCATTTAACTCAATTTTGTTCACATGTTTATTTAACTATCAATAATTATTCTATTTCACGAACTTGTTAACCTAACAAAGGTCTGTCTCAAACTAACTATCTAACGCTTCTATCCATACTACCAAACAGACCTCGAGCACTATTTCCTCATTGGTCAACTCATTACTACCTTTCCATTGGCCAATTTGCTGAGTCTATATTTTAACACGCTCATATCTTACCCCCAACAAGATCTGTCATCTCTAAATTCTGATAAGCTGAAAACAACATTTGCTTGTGATATCATCTCGTTAAGTTGTCACGCTTGACCTGATGTTATAAATCTATGTATACAATTTCTTAACTCCATCTTATTAAATATTAAATCAATTTAGTGGTTGTGTCATATATATGTAAACATAGTTTCAGAGATGTTATGTATGAAAAACCATATGAGACCTGTATAGTACAGTATAGTACAATACGGTACCGTACCGTACCGTACCGTACCGTACCGTACCGTACCGTATACTTATATTCTTACTATTTTGTCAACCGATTTATAAAAATCCATGACGTTCTACAATTTTGGAACATTATAATAATATGATATTATAACCGTCACATTTTTAAAATGGACACAATTATAAAACCTTTACTCGCAATATATAATAACACCGCCTGGTTGTTTAAAAGTAACAATGTCATATTTTTCTTTGTGATTGTATGTTTTACTTACTACATGTTTTTATCAAATGACTTTGTATTGAATGTTATATTTTACTCAGGCAACCAAGGCAGGAGGGGTATTTGTTATAGTTGGCCATGGTCCAAATCAAGTAAGCTTTCCAGTGGTCAGTTTGGTTGCCAAGGAGATAGAAATTCTTGGATCTTTCCGCTACATTAATACGTAAGTACATAAACTTAATTAGCACAGTTTTGTGGACGTTCTTCAACCATCTATTTTTATATATAAATCTGTATATTCTCTCTGATATTACACGTAAAACACACCCTAGAAACATAGCATCGTAGTACAGAAAAGTTAGAACTATAATATATAGTATCCTCCGTGGGGGAGGGGGTGGGGGAGGGGGGTGTAAAGGCTGTAGAAAGGACCCAGTTCTTCATCGGGGGATATCTGGTTCTGGGTTAGACAAAAGTAAAATAAGAATTTGGTTACACACTAATTACAATAAGTCGTTCCAACTGGTATTTATCAACAATGAAATGCAATTAGCAATGCAATTACATCTCATCGATTAGAACAATTCTGACACAAGTAAAAATGAGTAAACCATGGAAGTAGAGTGTCACTGCATGTTTCTGATTCTCTGAAGTTGAAAACTATTGTAAAATTATATTACCTTTAAAGCACAGGTCTGCTTTTAGTAAGTTTCGCTGTGATGTTGTCCCAATAAGAATTGAGACCGGTAGATATGACAATCTCAAATTAGAAGATAGAAAATGTCCCTTGTGTAACACAGTGGAAGATGAAAGTCATGTTATTTTAGAATGTCATCTTTATAATGATCTTAGAAAAATTTTATTTGAAAAAGCAGCTGCAATTAATGATAATTTTAATAATTTGTCAAATGTTGATAAGACAGTATTCTTATTTTCCCACTCTTCTTTGATTCGTGTTTGTGCCAAAACCTGTTTTAACACATTACAAAGGCGTTCATTTTACCACTGTAAATAATGCATTTTTTGTTTTATATGTATAATGTTACCTTTTTTTTCAACTCTTATGGGTATGCTGCAAATCAGTTCTTTTTTTATCTGATCAGAGGGGATAATCGATACTTTAAGATATTTTTTATATTGCGCACTAGTGTTTTTTTTTCTTGTCAGAATTTTAAAATGTTGTTTATCTTAACATTTTTTTTAATGAATCGATTTGCAGCATTACACAAGTCTTTTTATGTGAATAAATAATTATATTTTGCATTATGTGATAGTCTCTTGTAATTCATATGTTTGAATGGCTATGTACATATACTGTATGATATTAATGTTATTGTTATTACGATGTACATAGATGAGACTGAAATGAAAATAAAGATTAAATATAATATTCATAAACTTATGACCCGAGGGTCGACGCATTGGTGCATACTGATAACAAGAATACACATATAGCCATAATCAAATTATCACCTACGAACATGCGTTAAAATGTGATAATGTTTGTAAAAATCTGTAAAAAGGACCAAAATGTTTTAAATCTATTTCATAAAAAATATATATATATATATTCCGAAGGATAAGATATTTTGTAATTCTAATCGATTTGCGCAGAAATAAAAATTGTTGTTAATGTGTTTATTTTGTTAATACATAGTTTGTTTCTCTTTGTTACTCTGTCACACAATCATAATATACAAGGATTTTTATCTTTATATTATTCCATGTAAATAGTAAATTAACAATATATGGCATAGAGAGTTAATAAAATCTTAATTAAGTCATACCAAAGACTTTAAAAATGGTACTAGAAGCTTCCTCGCTTGACGCTCAGCATTTAGAGGAGAGTTCTAGGTCTGGTCGGCCCGGTGTCAGTATAATGTGACTGGGTGGGGTATCATACCATATGTCTGCGGCATGATACTCCAGTGTGACAGCGCTTAGAATACTGTCTCAAGTAGACACCGTCGCGATATGATTGAAAAATTGTTGAAAGCGACGCTAAACACCATACAACAACATATTCCATGTAAATGGTAAATTAACAATATATGGCAGGGAGGAGTTAATACAATCTTTATTAAGACATGAGAATAACACTGATAGGTATATCAACCAAGGAATTATATATAAAACATTCTATATAAATCATTGATGTCAACATATGAACGTATGAAGTGCATTGTCCCGAGGAATTAGAGAGAAATCATTTAAAGTTCCATGATTTTCCATAATACCACTTATCATAAAAAAAAGTGTCCAAAGCACCTACAGAAAAGGAGAACTAATGACGAATACACTGCTCCATTATAAAAACGGGGCAATATATTATTGCTGTTATTTTTATAACAGCTTATTTCATCATAGAATCAGTGACTTAATTAATCTTGGAAATATAAGTTTTTTAGTTTAAACTTATTTATTTTACATGTTACTTCATTTGTGAAACAAGTTCTTACAAATTAGGCAAATCACGTTCGAAGTCTTCCTGGTTATAACCAGTATTAAGCATATGCTTCACATCATCATCAACATCTCTCTCTCTCTCTCTCTCTCTCTCTCTCTCTCTTATAACTCTTATAATCAAGCATGTTTCGGTGTGATAATATATTTAGAAAAACCTCTAATATCGGATTACAGAAAGATGTACAAAATGTTATATAATAATGCATATGCGCCTCACTTATATACATTTACCATGCAAACACAATTCTTTACAATATTACAAGATACGATTTATATATATTATTTATGTATACTTTATCGCCAACACCTCGTGGAGAATTGCCCCTAGGATATTTGCCACTTCCCTTTAATTACCAAATATATAAATTGTCAGCCAATCAGTAATTATCAGCCAGCATTTACTACAAACAAGGACTTGTATCTTTATATAATTCCTTGCTACAAAGGATTAAAAGGATTAGATGAACAATTTACTTAAATTGCAAAAAGATTAAAACCATTTATAAATTAGATTCTTTTTAAAAAAAATATATAATAAAAATAATAGTTTGTTGTTATTCTATTTAAAATGTGCACTTAAACTGTAATTTATTAAGAAATTGAAATTATATTATGGGCACTATCGTGCTAATTTAGAAAATTATTTTTTTAAAAAACGAGTATCACATTTGATCATATATGCTAGACAGAGACTAGAGAGATACTACAGATAACAAAATAGTTATTGATTGATGAAGATTAAACTAAAATCGTCCTTCTTTGTTTATAGTAAAAATATTATTGGATTTTCACGCGACACCGATACCGAAAGTTGGGTAAGGCTGCTAAAGACGGGTTTGATTGTATTGTTTTCCATGAATAGGAGGGATGCTGTTTTTTTGTTTGCTTTCGTGAGTTTTAGACATTGTACTTTGCTTTATAGTTTTATGTTTTACTTTTTTCTTTTCCGTGTCCGTGCTTTCCATGACCATAATGTTTCATCATTTTCTGATTATAAATCGTTGAGCTCCAAAACTGTTAGCAGTGTTTTCTTCATCATCTAGAAAGGCTTACTTCTCCTGGGACGAAAAAATGTCTTATTTTCTTTTTAAAGACTTTTGAAAACCCTGTCTCATTTTCAATCCATTTGATGAACGTCACGCGCATAATACATATACGCGGTAGCAGCTATGAGATAGTTGTTTTTGTTTTAAACTTATTTATTTTACTTGATTGTTGAAACAAGTTCTTACAACTTAGACAAATCACGCTCGAAGTCTTCCTGGGTAGTACCAGTATAAAGCATATGCGGAAAAAGTGCCTTGCTCAAGGACACCACACATAGCCGTAGCGGAGGATCGAACCCACGACCCTCCGATCATGGGTTCGGTGCTCTACCACTGGACCACGCGCTCCACACAATAGAGATAGTTATGTCCATGCAGCACCTTAATTCAGTATCAAATCAGTTAATATAAGCAGGATTTTGCCCATGAAGTGAGACCAATGATCCAGCTCAAAGATAAACAGATCAACAGTTTTTGGTACATAAAAAAAGATAATCATACAATGACTGTTTAACTATATTATTTTCTATCCGATGAATTTACTAATATAATTTGTAACATATCTATATCATCCATAAGATCACATAGAACAATACAACTTTTTCAACTGATCTAAAATATTTTTTTCAGATGGCAAACGGCAATAGACATGATAGCTTGTGGCAAAATCAATGTTGCCCCTCTCGTATCTCACAGGTTCACACTTGAGGAAACTCTTCAGGCATTCGAGATGGCCAAATCGGGTGCCGGGGTCAAGGTCATGATAGACTGCGGAAGACAATAGAGGAGAGGAATGCGTCGGTGCTCTGATAGAAATAATGGTTACACAAATAGAAAACAATGAAAGTTTGCCTTTCTACTTTCGTTATAATTTGATATGTTAGCAATACAGCAACCAGATGTGTTAGAGATCATTTATCATAACTCTACATGGGGCTGCCGAAGCGGAAGGACGTGTTTACCAGAGCTCCAGCCTTCAACGTGGGTCAACATTGTATAAGGTAATGTTTGTAGATCTGTGTGGATAGGTGAATGATGAATCATTATACAACCACGGATGTCTTTGCTTTGATGATTGGTGGAGACATCTATTTTAGTGTATCATTGCTTTTACGTTTTTAACGTGACCCTAGAAAGGATTGTTTCGACGTAAAGAATTAACCAGCAGCTCAACAAACCGGCAACCAGCATATCCACGACTAAACGACGGTGTATTTAACTTAATCGACTACCTTCAAGTACCGACCAACTCGATGAATCAACTTAGACAACTCATCAACCAACATAGAAAATAAACGTCTTATCCAGCCAATGGTGCAGCACCGGGAGCAGTAGCGACGCTGCCGATGCTGTCCATTGGCTACTTAATCAGCCTATCCTGCTCGCCAAAATGGCAAGGATCAAAGTGTGAGGATAAAGAAAAACTTACGACGACGAAGAGTTTTTAGATTGTTTTTGTCGTTCGGCATTTCAGAACGTTACTTTTTAGTTTTCGGGACATGGAAGGTTATGTTAGAACTAGCAAATACGAAATATGAATATTTAACTAACTTCAGTCGGCCTTACCATACAACCAGCTAAATGATAATGTTCCTCATTATAACAATATAGCGAGAGACGCAAGTGAGCATCAATAAAACATAAAACAATACAGCGAGAGACACAAGTGTGCATCAATAAAACATAAAACAATATAGCGAGAGACACAAGTGAGCATCAATAAAATATAAAACAATATAGCGAGAGGGACAAGTGAGCATCAATAAAACATAAAATAATATCGACTATCTATCTTCTTTAGATTATCACCAGAGGATAGAAAACACAACCTGTGCTCTCATATAGGCCTATATGCATATTGAATACATTCTGTATATTCTACTACAGCAATTATATTCATATTGGCGTTACTCAATTAATCACCGCCCTCAAAAAGTGAAGTGAAATTATTTTTATTGCGAATTATCAAGACAATAAGAGAAAAATTGCTCCGCCCTACCCCTCCTGCTATATACCGTACCCCCTCTTTACCCTCCACATTGAACGATCAGCGCATGAGATGCGATTCTCGAGGAACTAATCTTATGAATCATATTGCACTAAAGAAAATTCGGTAGAAACCCGCACGCAAATGACCATAACGTCAACCACGATATAATGAATCGTCAATGGTTATAATGAAACGGTATGTTTAATAATGGGTTTCTGCACATATAGCAAACAAACCTGAACAAAGTTATTTCGAGCAATATTGACGTCCGAAAGGTCACCGGTTACGTCTGTGGCTAGCATTACTCGATCGGTTCTTCACCATCAATATTCGCTTGAGCATGTTTGTGTTGTTTACCATACACATTTATTTGTGGCCGTATTATACATTGCCTTTCTATATATAATTCAACTGATCCTAAATAAATCTAAATGCACGTCTTATTCTACTTAAACATAATTCAACTGATTTCAACCATTCTTAGTTAAATATCTTTAAAAAAAACAACATAAAATATATTACCATAACTCGAGAATGTATGCCTAACTTTACCTATTCATAATGTTACTGATTTCTTCCATTGTTACGTTAAATATCTACAAAACCACATATAATGTATACAACTGTAAATGTACGTTTAACTCTTCCTGTACATATTTCAACTGAATTATACCATTCTCACATTGAATGTCTACAAAACCACATATAATGTATACAACTGTAAATGTATGTTTACTCTTCCTGAAGATATTTCAACTGATTTATACCATTCTCACATTGAATGTCTACAAAACCAAATACAATGTTTTAAAGCAACACATCCACGTTTGAACTTTTAAAAAAAAAAATTAATTGAGTTATGAGCACATTTCCCATACAAACATATGATCAATTAGCTGTATATGGGCATATAAACACAATCCGGAACAAAATGATGCCCAAATTATAATGCGTGACTAACACTTTATAAAACAAGCGTGTTACTCACCCGAGTCAAAAAAAATTGTCAAAATGACTTTCAAGGCAGGTAAAGTACACTACGCACTAAAACGTGAAGTTTTTTTAATACGACTCGCATAATTCAATTTGAAGCCAAGTTGGAATCCTCGGCAATTTAAAAATAATTTATAAAGCGTTTGTCACGCTTTATAATTTGGACATCTTTTTTTATAATTCTAAAGCGTTCTGGATAGTGTTTGTTAGCACATATACAGCTCACTGACCATATATTTATGTATGGGAAATGTGCTCACAACTCAACTGAAAAACTTTTTAAAAAAGTTTAAACGTGGATGTGTTGCTTTAACATCAATCTAAATGTACATTTGACTCTAACTAAACATAATGTTACTGTCTGTCTGTCTGCCTGCCTGCCTGCCTGCCTGCCTGGCTGGCTGGCTGGCTGGCTGGCAACTCGCATAGATCGAGCTAAAGTCGCTTTAAAATGTGAAACTATATACAAAGTGAAATGGGTAGCTGTCAAAAGTAAAAAGAATTGACAGTCTACCCAGCTCAAGTCTAGAGCTTAGACTTGAACTCATTGATAGTCTCCAAAGACACACTCTCAAATGGAAGGAAATTCTAAAATGGGATGGTCCCTGGAAAGAAGGAGAATTTCAGTGAATTAGTATAGGCGAGGTATCTCATATACTGAAAAGGGTGAAATGAAGATGACCTTGAGGATCGCTGGAATTGGATACGAAATAGCTAATTGTCCTTGTCAATCGAGACATAACCGTGATGCATTTTTAAAAAAAAACTACAAGGCTGTTAATATCACTTCGATGTTGGCTCCTATTTCTACAACGCTTACAACATAACCTGGCTGCTGTTCTCTGCACTATTTCCAACCGGTATATTTCAGATATGGGCTCCAAATATGGGAAGCAAATTCTACCTGGGGTTTTAATAAAGTCTTATAGAACAGGCACTTGGTAGTCTTAGGAGCAAAGGATACGTTCTTCCTTAGGACGCCCAGGGTTTTATTGGCTTTAGAGGTTATTTGTTGGATCTGAGTACCCCAGGATAGATAGTTATTAAAGTATTTGACAAATTTGTCACACTCTCAAGTATTTGGTTATGGAGTGTTTAATTAAACGAGATTGGGAAATTTGATTGTGGTTTGTAACCCTTAGAGTGTGACATTTGGAGGCATTGAATTTCATTAGCAAGGTCTCTTCCCAGGCGGCTAGCTGGCCAATGTCCTCTTGCAGCAATGTACAATCTGTTTCACTATATATATTCTTATACAGTACACATTCGTCTGTAAAGAGTCGCACAGAGGATATAACGTTTTTAGATATGTTATTTAAGTACAAAAGGACGAGGACTGGGCCCAGAACTGAGCCTTGAGGGACCCTTGAGAGTGTCGGAGCTGAGTCTGAGGCCTCACCATCCAGGACAACATTTTGGTATCTGTTTGATAGAAATGATGCTATCTATTTGATGGTCGATCTTATGATGCTATTAAAGTCCAATTAGTAGATTAAACGCCTATGAAGAACTTTATCGAAGACTATTGCAAAGTCCATAAAGACACCGTCGGTCGGTCTGTGTTTTCCATTGATAGCTCTGTCCAGATTAGAAAGAAGATCATGGACGAACTTCACAAGTTGTGTTTCACATGACCTATGTGTACGAAACCCGAATACTGTTAGATGTTTCATTATGCTGCTGAACTAAATGCAAGTGAGGGAGACTGGTCTGTTATTGGCAGGTTCTCACCGTTCTTGAATACTGGTACTACATTTGCAAGATGCCAATCAACATGAACGCCCCTCTCCAGAATTGACCTGTTATAAACAGTGGAAAGGATGGGGCTAATCTCTTTCCTACAATCTTGGCGTACGCGTGCACTGACATTGTCAGGGCCAGAAGCTTTATTCACGTTGAGTTTATGTAGTTTTTCCACGCCATTTACGTCTACTTGGATGTCTTTTATATTTAGAAGGGAGTGCGTTATTTGGCTAAGAGCTATACACGGACTGAAATTGACTGTTGAGGATATTTGCTTTGACCTTATCATTTTCCTAATGTAGGATTCCATTTTCACGAAGTAATGTGATATCAGAGGAATCTTTTTGGGGACATTTAATGAATGACCAGAATAGTTTATTGGTTGTCCTGGATGAGTCATTGTCATCTTTGTATGTCTTGTCTGAAAAAAATACCAGAGATATATTTCCAGTAAGAGTGTCTGATAGACTTCTGGACAATAGCCCTGAATTTCTTGTATTTATCTTTGACGTTGGGGCTCGTTAAATAGCGTGCTTATGGAAGAGTTTCGCTCTCTTGTGAATTAATCTTTAAGTGGCAGTGTCAATCCTGGGGAAACCGTACATATTTTTGGACATCTTAGAAGGTTTAAATTTGTCAATAGCTTGAAGCAATTCATACTTGAATTCTTTCCACTATCCATTCACCGTCTTGTTATCTGAATGTAGGACATTTGCGCCCCCACCCCCTCAGGACATTTGACCCCCAGTGAAAAAATAGACAGGTGGACGTTTGCCCCCCCCCCCCCCCCCCCAGTTAAATGGCAGATAGAACATTTGCCCCCCCCCCCCCACCCTCATGCTTATTTTGCATGTGGACTTTTGCCCCTTCCCCCCCCCCCCCCCCCCCCTCTCCCCCAATGACAAATTCAAATATTTTACAGAAAATTTATATCATATTTATATCATTATACATGTGCATGGTTTAGAAAACAGTACCAAAATATTATTATTAACTGCAATTTTCAAAACTAAAAACAAGTCTAATTGATTAGAATGTGTTATAATCTTACTTGAAAAATCCACTCCGATTTAAGATAATAATCTCAATTAAAGGGCTTCGATTATCTAATAATACATGAAAGTCATCCCACAACTTCCTGAAGAATACATGTCAACAGGTGGAGCTGATGATCTACCTTTTCTGTTGTATTATAAACCAGACCAATCAAATGAAAACAGGATTGTGATATTTGGAACAGAAATGGGATCAACTCATATGTGTGATAGTGATAAATGGTACATAGATTGAACATTTGGAACAGCTCTAAAACAATTTAAACAACTCTTCATTATAAGAGCTGCTGTAAGTGATGTGTATGTTACATGTGTATATGCTTTATATGACGTGAGTGACCTCCCTTGGGGATTGTTGTGTATTTTCTGCACGGAGAATTGAAACATTTAAAAGTGAAATAAATAACATTTTCAAGTTACAGGTATTTTGAAGACTTCATGTATGACATTTTGAATATACTTTCTATCTACATATGCTATAAATTGTGATAAAAACTCAGTACTTTTGCCTTTGTGATGGCTATTTCAAATTTACATAGTCAAAAAGTGACCAATCACCCGTATCAAGCAGCTATAGATTATATAAGTTTTTATAGAGATATATAGACGCTACTAGGCATTGCGTTCAAATATTTAGTGAAGCCTGTCATGGGTGTTTCAATTGAAATGTGGCGCTGTATAATTGGGTGCTTTTCTCACCCTGTAAAATGTAAAACAACATTGCCAGTATTGATTGTAAGTCGTTCCTGTGCATCTCTGAGTATACAGATTGTATTATTCCTTCTATTGGCTATGCACTGTATAGAACAGAATTCCTGGCCTAATGGGGGTAATCCGCGCGGTGTTGGTGGACGTCGTCGTAAAGCTAGAGGCCAGGGAAGAGACACTGTTATTGCTCAAAGAGGTCCTGATTATTTCTCCAATACGAACCCAATATGAGTATTGAGCGTGCCAATCGACTTCCAGGGGAAAATAAACCACGGCCTATAATCGTTAAATTGTCTTTCTATAAAGACAAAGATCGTATCATCAAGTACGTAAATCTGTGCGAGAAGCGCAGCCCAGTGATAACGTCGGTAACGTCAATAATAGAGCAACAGCAGCTGAGTTATCACGTGTACGAATTAGTAAAGACTTCCCTGACAGGGTCAGGAAAATGAGATCTGCGTTGATTCCATTCCTAAAGAAATTATTGATAGTGGGACAAATGCATTTCTGCGTTTCGATAAACTCGTTGTCAATGGTAACGCATATGTCTATGACGAGACGAGAGGACATCTTGGTGTTTAAATAACGCGCTGGCCAAAGCCCCTGTGTTCATGGTAAAACGTTTATTTACAATGAACAGTTTCAAGACTCGAATATTGTCAACTGTTCTGAAAATGGTTCTTTCATCCATAATGAATTGTTGACTAAAACGCGTCTGTGATAATGACGATAATCATTCAGAATTGGTTAATAATTATGCGGATAATTTTCAAAAAGATGATTTTTATGACAAGTTTTGTGATATCTTCCGTTCCTTTAATGAAATAATCAGTAACCGTAATGATCGTTCTCTCAGTTCACATATACCTGATTTTATTGATTTTTTTAAAAAGGCCGGTGATAATATGAAATTAAAGTCTAATTGTAAACAATACAGTTAAACCCAACCTTCCTGGTGGGATCGTGATTGCAATTTTGCTAAAGTTCACGGGCACTACAACATTTTGATAGAAACTAATGATAGAAAAGACATATAAAACAAAAAGGAACCGTTTTCAACATACTCTGTGCAGGAGGGAATGCGATACTTGCATACAGTTGTGTCCGAAGAACTTTTAGACTATTTTGATTGATCCAAACTATGTTAGTGGACCTTACTAGTCAATCTGCGGACCAAGAGGAATTCTTAAAGTGTCACGTACAAACATAAACAATGTTTGTGAAGCTTGGAATAATGGTTTCGCTCATCTTGTAGGACAAACAATCCAGGTATGTGGTATTGTATCAACAGTATCCAGAAAAATTAAATCAACATGCTATCAGAAATGGAAAGATAGAGACAGGATGATCAGATAAGAAAACGTGTAAGAAGAGAAACCAAAGAACTTCAACAGAAGCTGAAAAAACTGTAAACAATTTTCGCTTGGAAAGAAATCTGTCTCTGACTTTCTGCAGACAGTAGGACATTAAGTTAGGTTTAAGTATTAGTGCTTAAATATGTGATGTCTGTGAAGTTTGAGACAATGTTTGTGGAATGTGCTATATATATCTGAAATATGTGCTATATTTATCTGAAAATATAAATAACATAATACATCTATCAGAATTTCAGGGGTTATGTTAGTATTACTATAATGGAAATATATAGGAGCGGTGTATAATGTTTTATTGTTATTTTAGTCTTTTCAGGCTGATGTCCATCAGTTTTAAACTAAATTTTATCTTAATTAAAGCCCGAAGTTTATTTATGCATGGAATTTATATAACTGGTTATATTTTTACAAAACAAATGAAAATCACTGGGTGTCTTTCAAATGTAATAACACTGGCCTTCTTTTATTGCATTCCGGTAAGATTTGTCATGCTCATGATTCATTTTTAATTAAACCAATCTAATTATTATGTTCATCTCCTTTCTACAAAGTGACTAATCGTCTACTTTTATGCTGTTATTGCATGTTATTGTATTGTAACATATAGATATTGAAATAGAATAGGTTAATATTAATGATAACCAGTCTCCTAAAACCTACAAAATATACGTCAAAACACGTGTGTAGAGGAAAAAACAGTAAATAGAACGCATAGAAAATTATACTGTATATTTATAGAATTCAAATATATGATATACACAACTAAAATCTTTCACGCTTCTATTAACCCAATACGCTATTTTGAAACTACGTCATTCTTTCCAGATGGTACCTTCCGTATTAGGGGTGTTTGTAGTATGATAGCAGATTTATCTGTTACATAAACTATAAAATAAACTAGATATCAATATTAAGTGTGTTATACTACTGTCCGCTCCGATAGCGTAAATGGTAATCGGTTGTACTGTCAACCCAGATGTCGCGAGTTCGAGCCGTATCTACATTAACATGTTTTAACAATTTTATTTGCTATAACAGTATCAGGGTGTGTTGTTTAATTTATTTTGATATATCTTGTGTCAGTTATATATTTATTTATTGATTATTTTGTCGTCAGATGTATTTATCTGTATCATTTATCGTTTAACAATAGTATGTCAATACAAATATCCTTTTAACAAATTTCATGATTTGAAATATTCGCAAACATTGGAAATAATGCTCCTGGCCTCATATTTATGGCGTGTTGAACTTTTCTTCTCTTTTGACATGGTTATTTCGATAAAGCCCATAAAATATGGAGTGTATGTAGAGTCTAGTCATTTTATGAATAGTGCACGACTCACACAAGGACCTCGTCCTTGCATTGCCCTAAATTAGCAGTGTAATATAATAAAACATAACTATGTTATCATGCTATAAAACACCCCTAATACGGAAGGTTCCATCTAAAAGTAGAATTACGTAGTTTCGAAATAGAGTATTGGTTTATACATGTTTTGTCAACTGTACGGAAAGACACGTGTTAAATATAATAAACACATTCCATAATACATGTAGTTCCGCATAATGTGTTTGTATGTATTTTCTATGAAGGTTTAATATGATAGATTATTTGGTGTTGCATAATAAACATCCAGAATGGTTTTAACATCGGAGGCATGGACGGGGGTAGAGCTAACCGTCACGCAGAGATTGGCAGGTAAAATCTTCTGTTACTATTTAACATCGTTGTCAGACCGTTACTACCAGTTTGTTATATAATTATGAAAAGTTTGCAGCTAAAAATAAAAGGTAAAACATGCACTGCGACAAAAGTACAATACTTTCAAATGTGTTTGTTTTAAATGTATCCCAAAACCACGGCAATTGTCAAGTCTCAGTTGCTAAGTATGTTGTTATGATACTATGTGGTGGTAGTCACTGTCAGAATCGACCCCACAGATGGCTGGTGATGATTTGTGTTGGTGAGTCACGATTAGTGATGTAGAGTTGTGCCGTACATCACGTAATAAAACAAGTCCTTACACTACTAAAAAGAAGGGATTGCAGAATTATAGAAATACTGTGGGATTTCTTCTTATCCTTATTAAGGAGACTACATTACAATATAACGAACACTATACACAACTATATTACAGTCATATACATATTGCAGTGGCGTAGCTAGCTTAAATTGGATGCGTAGACACAGACCTTGTAGCGGGGTCTGAGACATGCACCCTCATACATTTTGTAAATATGAACTTGAAATGGTGGTCTTTTATCCACTTCAAGACATACTCATGGGCCATACGATGATTGAGAAAAAATGTACGTTCACATGCAAAACTACACAGAAAATTTTACCGCAAAATCAAAAACAGAAAAACACAACTTTTCGCCCCCTTTTACCTATCCCCCAATAACTTTTTACTGCATTTTTGGCGTTCTTGTTTTTTCATTTTTTGGAGAAAAGTATTGGCCCGGGCCTACAAGACCTAAAGGCAGCTAAGCCTCTGTATTGCAATATTACAGGCAACAGTCAACATATCATACAAGGCATATGTTATTATATTAATCACATACGCCAGTAGATTAAAATCACATTTATCATATATACTACACTACAGTAACAAACCATTCACAATACTACACTACAGTAACATACCATTCTCAATACTACACTACAGTAACATACTATTAACAATTCTACACTACAGTAACTTACCATTCACAATACTACATTAAAGTAACATACCATTAACAATACTACACTACAGTAACATACCATTCACAATACAACACTACAGTAATAAACCGTTCACAATACTACACTACAGTAACATACCGTTCACAATACTACACTACAGTAACATACCGTTCATAATACTACACTACAGTAACAAACCATACACAATACTACACTACAGTAGCATACCATTCACAATACTACACTACAGTAACATACCGTTCACAATACTACACTACAGTAACATACCGTTTATAATACTACACTACAGTAACATACAGTTCACAATACTACACTACAGTCACATGACGTTCATAATACTACATAACAGTAACATATCATTTACAATTCTACACTACAGTAATATACCATTCACAATACTACATTCCAGTAACATACCATTCACAATACTACAGTAACATACCGTTCACAATACTACACCACAGTAACATACCGTTCACAATATTACACTACACTTACATACCGTTAACAATTCTACACTACAGTAACATACCATTCACAATACTACACTACAGTAACATACCGTTCACAATACTATACTACAGTAACAAACCGTTCACAATACTACACTACAGTAACATACCGTTCATAATACTACACTACAGTAACAGACCGTTCACAATACTACACTACAGCAACATACCGTTCATAATACTATACTACAGTAACATATCGTTCAAATACTACATTACAGTAACATACCGTTCACAATACTACACTACAGTAACATACCGTTCACAATACTACACTACAGTAACATACCATTAACAATTTAACACTACAGTAACAAACCGTTCATAATACTACACTACAGTAACATACCGTTCACAATACTACACTACAGTAACATACTATTAACAATTCTACACTACAGTAACATACCGTTCACAATGCTACACTACAGTAGCATACCGTTCACAATACTACACTACAGTAACATACCATTCACAAAACAACACTACAGTAACATACCATTAACAATACTACACTACAGTAACAACCCATTTACAATACTACACTACAGTAACATACCATTTACAATATTACACCACAGTAACATACCATTAACAATTCTACACTACAGTAACATACCGGTCATAATACAACACTACAGTAACATACCGTTCTCAATACTACACTACAGTAACATACTATTAACAATTCTACACTACAGTAACATACCGTTCACAATGCTACACTACAGTAGCATACCGTTCACAATGCTACACTACAGTAGCATACCGTTCACAATACTACACTACAGTAACATACCGTTCACAATACTACACTACAGTAACATACCATTTACAATACTACACTACAGTAACATACCATTTACAATACTACACTACAGTAACAACCCATTTACAA
Source organism: Panopea generosa (assembly GCA_029582155.1). NCBI lineage: Eukaryota > Metazoa > Mollusca > Bivalvia > Adapedonta > Hiatellidae > Panopea > Panopea generosa. The sequence goes on from CM055898.1 coordinate 2,970,412, forward strand.
TACTACACTACAGTAACATACCATTTACAATATTACACCACAGTAACATACCATTAACAATTCTACACTACAGTAACATACCGTTCATAATACAACACTACAGTAACATACCGTTCACAATACTACACTACAGTAACATACCATTTACAATACTACACTACAGTAATATACCATTTACAATACTACACTACAGTAACATACCGTTTACAATACTACAGTGCAGTCACATAAATATCGTATACCAATCCTATACATTATACAATACTGAGGTAGAACTGTTAAACAAGGTTATGTATGTGATGCCACGTAACTATGAGTAATTCTCTCGCAGGTATAGGATTGTGGATATTGTTCACCCTGGTTGTCCTGAATCTTGGATGGATGCTAGACTTCGCCAGGAAAAATAGTCTGCATATTGTAGTGTTATCTTTACTTATTCCCCTCGTCTGGATAGTGCTGAATATGGTATGACAGAAACCAATGGCGAAAACCAGTTTGAGATAAATGGGACGGAAAATAAATACAACCATCATAACGTGCATCCGAACTGTGCATATAGCCGCGCGTATCACCACGTGATTTTGTTCGTTTCTTAAACAGCACAGCATTTCTCATTCTATACGATATATGTATATGATAATATATATGTGAAACAATACGATACCGTACTTCTCATTTATATGTATATGGCTAAACGCATATTATGTGACGACAACATTTCTCATAATTATATATTTTTACATATGTATATGATAATATATATGGGAAACAATACGTTTTATACGAAACTGTAATTCTCACGTTATATGTATATGACTAAATGTAAAATATGTGACAACATCATGTTTAAACATATGTAATTGTAAGTGATATAATGTTGTAACTGATATAACAGAGTATCGTGCCATTGTGTGTTTAAAGATGTCTGTATTTGTGGAACAGAACCCGTGTCATTATAAATTTTGAAAAATGTATACATTTTAGATAGACACGTGATATCATGGGCAAGTATATTTATATCTATGTCAAATTCATGTCTAAATACATACCTACATGTGCTTCAATGTATGTGATAGACGACATGTGTCTTAATCAATGTGATACAGTCTGCATGTGTTTAAATGAATGTGATAGAGTCCGTATGTGTATAAATATTGTGATAGTGTCCGCGTGCGCCAAAATAAATGTGAAACAGCCCGCGTGTGTCAAATTGTATATGATACAATCAGCATGTGTCTAAATTGTTGTGATACAATCCACATGTGTCTAAACTGTTGTGATACAGTCTACATGTGTCTAAATGTATGTGGTACAGTCGACATGTGTTTAAATATATGTCATACAGCCCGCATGTGTCTAAATGTATCCGATACAGCACACATGTGTCTAAATGTATGTGACACAATCCACATGTGTTTAAATGTATGTGATACAGTCGAAATATGTCTAAATATATGTGATATAGCCAGCATGTGTCTAAATGTATGTGATACAGTCCACATGTGTCTAAATGTGTATGTAAGAGCACGCATACAATATGTGTTAATAAATGTGAATGGCAGAGCTTGTTCCATGAAGTGCTAGAACCACATGTAGTTAATTGTCAACTAGATAAAAACAATGGTACTTTTATTTTATAGTTCATAATAATGTATGTGTATATATTATTAATCTAAAACATAAATTATGAAGGATAATACAGTATCTACCTTGCCGTCATACCGTGTCAGCTGTAGCAAATAGTGGGCGCGAGAGCAAAACTAAAACATCGAAAGTCGATCAAACTGACAGGATGGAATCAGTTATATTCTACATGATTAAAATGTCAATGAACTCGCACCACGGCGCTCCTGTATGATACTAACAAGCTTTTTTAAAAATAGTTTGTCGCCCACGAGAAAAATAATATACAAGGGACGTAACATCCACTGTATATGACACATCCATTTAATTTTGATTACGTCCCTTGTATCAGTAAAATTATGTAGGGGGCGAATATATTTATCTGCTGTAAGATTATTGATTGTTATCAAACATTTCAAGAAAATTTCACTACCATATAAAACGTATCCCCCGATTTGGCAATATATATTTCCAAGAATTGTAACACCGATTTTGCAAATTTGAAGCTACATTTCATTGTGAACGAGTTTGGTAAATATTGGATTAAAATGTTTCTGGTAAGAACATCAATATTAATGCAGATGGAAAGAAATACAAGTTGTACTGAAAATTGTAATTTATTTATTTTATATGTTTTAAACACATCTATGCATATAATACATGTTAATGTCACACATATGTTACAATACAACCATGCATGATATGTCAATGACGAGTTCAATACATAATACAAGTGGTACAGTAATAATTATTCTAGTTTTATTTTCAACACAAAAATAATGTCACAAGTATCGTGTTGTATCACTAACACATATATGTTATAATGATTCCTTTCGCCATTATTGTCAAATGTTATGACAATATTTGTTCAAATCAAATATCGATTTTTTTTTTATGCTTTTTCATGAATTATATAAATTTCTCAGTGGATTACTTACGGTAATCTACTGTTTCAAACAGTGAAATTATGTGATTTTTTTCCTTGCACATTAAGTAAAAAAAAAAATTAAATAAATTACTTTTAATTATTTTTTATTAATCCAATGATATCAAATGGCGAATTGCGGTCAAAATAAACAATCTAAATGCATGAAATAAAAAGAACATCTGTTTGTTTTGTGTAAGATCAAATGATATTTCATCTCGTGATCACCAAAAAATGACACTCGTGAGACTTTTGGTGATCATTTCATGAAATACAATTTGATCTTACACCAAAACAAACAAATAGCCCCTGTATCATTAGTTATACCTACCAAATATCAGTTAACCCTTTACTCCATAGATACCAATCACAGAAGGCCTTTGAAAACAGTGCAGGAAGAGTTCAGATTGCTCGTGACGAGCAATCTGAACACTTCCTGCACTGTTTTCCACTCTGTCAGTTAATATAGACATAATTCACCAAATTATTCTAAAGCCTTCTATATTAGAGGTGTCAAAAGGTGTCTGTATTAGAGGTGTCCAAAGGCGTCTTTATGAAGTAAAGGGTTAAAGAAGGAGGTTCGGTTATCTATTATAAAATGTTTCATTTCTCGAAGCTTTTGTATTTGTATGTTGCAATATGTTTACGGTTTTCGTATGTCGTGATTGTATCAGTTCAATAAATAACGGTATATTTCTTGTAGTATATTTTAATATAAATCTAGTCGGCAATATATTCTGAGATAAAATGAAAATAGGCAACGACGTGTAAATAAATGCCCGCATGAGATATTGATTTTAATATCAAACTGATTAAGTATATAATAGCGTTTTGTTTTATAACACATATTTTGAAATACAGAAGCAATCATGTAATAAGCGGTTATGCTCGTGACTTAGCAAGCTGATATATTTCCCTTTATTTCAAAATATCTATTTCGCATTTGTTGTATACCAGAATACTAGTAAAGGATTTGTTGTTTCATAATATAGACATGAATTTGCATATGTTGCTTTTTTTATATATAATTTTACTTTTGTTAGATCTTTGTTTCTATTCATTTTGAATGATAAATATTTATTAATATTATAATGTTTCTCTTTTTTAAATACGCCATGAATTACATGTAAAGGGGAAGCAAATGTTCATGGTGGTATAAAATAAAGTCTAATTTGGATTGCGTCCCTTCCATTGTGTTTCTTTTTTTCTTGAATTATAATTTATAACATTAAATAATATTTTGTTTATTTATATTTTATGTTTTACTGAATATGTTCCACTTGATAATATACAACATATACGTCGCATGGTGTTTTATTGGTATCGACAGGTAGTGTGCTAAAATAAACAAAAAAGTAAATATTTTATTTGTATTTAAAACACCGCAAGATCTATCATTACACATATCGCTGTATGAAATAAATATATATATTTCTATCAGTGTATATGTCGCCGTGTGATAATGTGATATAAATGCCATTAAATCTATCAGCATATATGCCATGGTAAGATGTGATATAAATGCCATTAAATGGCATGGTAAAAGGCAATTCAAAATATGCCTACCAGTATCAATATGCATATCTCGTCATATACAAATACCAATATATTTATCAGGGCATTGGTCGTAATAAGATGCAAGTGTCGCCATTTGATGTAATATATAAATAGATCTATCAGCGTACATGTCGTCATTTGATTTAAATACCAACTGATCTATCAGTGCACATGTCGTCATTTGATGTAAATACCAATTGGCCTATCAGTACACGTGCCGCCATTTGATGTAAATACCAACAGGTCTATCGCTACGTGTCGCCATGTGATGTAAATACCAACCGGTCTATCACTACACGTGTCAATAAAATATACGTATGTCAGATGCCAATTAGCCTATCAGTACACATGCCGCCATATGATATAAATACCAACTGGTCTATTACTACACATGTCGCTATATGATGTAAATGTCAATTGGCCTTTCAGTGCACTAGTCGCAATATGATGTAAATACCAACTGGTCTATCACTACACGTGTCAATATCATATACGTATGCCGGATGTCAATTGGCCTATCAGTACACATGCCGCCATATGATATAAATACCAACTGGTCTATCACCACACATGTCGCTATATGATGTAAATATCAATTGGTCTATCAGTACACATGTCGCAATATAATGTAAATACCAATTGGCCTATCAGTTCACTAGTCGCAATATTATGTAAATATCAATAGACCCATCAGTACAAATGTCCTCATTTTGGTGTAAATATCAATTGGTCTATCAATACACATGTCGACATTCCATGTAAATATCAATTGGCCTATCAGTATACTTGCCGCAAAATGATGTGTATATTAACTGGTCTATCAGTACACGTGCCGCCATTTGATGTAATATCAATTGGCCTATCAGTACCCATGTTGCAATATTATGAAAATACGAATTGGCCTATCAGTGCAGTAGTCGCAATATGATGTAAATACCAATTGGACTATCAGTACACGTGACCAATATAATATGAATACCAATTAGTCTTTCAGAACAATTGTCGTCATTTAATAAAATTGCCAATTTGCCTATCATTACACGTGTCGTCATTTGATATAAATACCAATTAGCATGTTAGTATTCGTGTCGTCATTTAATATAATATCAATTAGTCTATCAGTACACGTGTCGCCATTTGATATAAATACCAATCGGTGTATCAGTACACTTGTTGTCATTTAATAAAATTGCCAATTGGTTTATCAGTACACATGTCGACATTTGATGTAAATACCAATTGGCCTATCAGTATACATGCGCCATTTGATGTGTATATTAACTGGTCTATCAGTACACGTGTCTTCATTTAATATTATATCAATTAGTTTATCAGTACACGTGTCGCCATTTGATATAGATACCAATTGGTATATCAGAGTATTTGTCGTCATTTAACAAAATTGCCAATTGGTATATCAGTACACGTGTCGTCATTTGATATCAATACCAATTAGCCTATCAGTATACGTTCATCATTTAATTTACTATCAGTACGTATATCAGTATATGTGTCGTCATTTGATATAAATACCAATTTGCCTATCAGTACACATGTCATCATTTGATGTAAAAAAAACAAACAATTAGCCTATCAGTATACGTGACGCCATTTGATGTAAATACCATTTAGCCTATCAGTACACGTGTCGCCATTTGATGTAAGTACCGATTGGCTTATCAGTACACGTGTCGTCATTTGATGTAAATACCAACTGGCCTATCGGTACACGTGTCGCCATTTGATGTAAATACTAATTGGTATATCAGTACACGTGTTGCCATTTGATGTAATTACGAATTGGCCTATTAGTACACGTTTCGCCATTTGATGTAAATATCAATTAGCCTATCATTGCACGTGTCGCAATTTGATGTAAATACCAGTTAGCCTATCAGTACACGTGTCGCCATTTGATGTAAGTACCAATTAGTCTATCGGTACACATATCGCAATTTGATGTAAATACCAATTGGCCTATCAGTACACGTGTCGTCATTTTATGTAAATACCAGTTAGCCTATCAGTACACGTATCGCCATTTGATGTAAGTACCAATTAGTCTATCGGTACACGTATCGCAATTTGATGTAAATACCAATTGGCCTATCAGTACACGTGTCGCCATTTGATGTAAATACTAACTGGTATATCAGTACACGTGTTGCCATTTGATGTAATTACGAATTGACCTATCAGTACACGTTTCGCCATTTGATGTAAATACCAATAAGCCTATCAGTGCACATGTCGCCATTTGATGTAAGTACCAATAAGTCTATCGGTACACGTGTTGTCATTTGATGAACCTGCCAATTGGCCTATCAGTACACGTGTCGTCACTTGATGTAAATACCAACTGGCCTATCGGTACACGTGTCGCCATTTGATGTATATACCAATCGGCCTTTCAGTACACATGTCGCCATTTGATGTAAATACGCATTGGCATATCAGTACACGTGTCGCCATTTGATGTTTATACCAATTAGCCTATCAGTTCACGTGTCGCCATTTGATGTAAGTACCAATTAGTCTATCGGTACACGTGTCGCAATTTGATGTAAATACCAATTGGCCTATCAGTACACGTGTCGTCATTTGATGTAAATACCAACTGGCCTATCGGTACATGTGTAGCCATTTGATGTAAATACCAATTAGTATATCGGTACACGTGTCGCCATTTGATGTAAATACGAATTGGCCTATCGGTACACATGTCGCCATTTTATGTAAATAGCAATTGGCCTATCAGTACACACATCGTCATTTGATATAGATACTAATTGGTCTATCAGTTGACAGTACACAGTACACGTGTCGCCATTTGATGTAAGTACCAATTGGTCTATCAGTACTTGTGTCGTCATTTGATGTAAATACCAACTGGCCTATCGGTACATGTGTAGCCATTTGATGTAAATACCAATTAGTATATCGGTACACGTGTCGCCATTTGATGTAAATACGAATTGGCCTATCGGTACACATGTCGCCATTTTATGTAAATAGCAATTGGCCTATCAGTACACACATCGTCATTTGATATAGATACTAATTGGTCTATCAGTTGACAGTACATAGTACACGTGTCGCCATTTGATGTAAGTACCAATTGGTCTATCAGTACTTGTGTCGCCATTTGATGTAAGTACCAATTGGTCAATCAGTACACATGTCGTCATTACATGTAGATACCAATTGGTCTATCAGTACACGTGTCCCCATTTGATGTAAGTACCAATTTGTCTATCAGTACACGAGTCGCCATTTGATGTAAATACCAAATGGCCTATCAGTACACAATTCGTCATTTGATGTAAATACCAGTTGGTATATCAGTACACAATTCGTCATTTGATGTAAATACCAGTTGGTATATCAGTACACATGTCGTCATTTGATGTAAATACTAACTGGAACACATGTCGTTATTTTTATGTTCATACCGATTAGCCTATTTGTACACATGTCGTCATTTGATGTAAATACCTACTGTTCTATCAATACACATGTCACCATTTGATGTAAATACCAATTGGTCGATCCGTACACGTGTGGTCATGTGATGTAAATACAAACTGACCTATAAATACACGTGTCGTCATATTGATGTTAATACCAAATGGCTGAGCATTACACATGTCGTCATTTTGATGTAAATACCAATTGACCTATCAGTGAACATGTCGCCATTTGATGTAAATACCAATTGACAAATTAGTACACATGTCGCCATTTGATGTAAATACCAATCGACCTATCAGTACACGTGTCGCAATATGATGTAGATATCAACAATAATGCTGTTGTAATGTGTTTAACGTCACTTGCAACAATTGTTCAGTCATATCGCGACGGAGTCTACATATGACAATAGAGTATCATGCCGCAGACACCTGTTATTATATCCTACTCAGTCACATTAAATTGGAAACGGGAAGGACAAACCTAGAAATATCTTTCAATGCTGAGCGCCAAGCGAGGAAGCTTCTGGTGCCATATTCAAGTCTTTAATATTGCCCAACCGGGGATCGAACCAACGGCCTCTCGCTATCGAGGCGGATGCTCTACCCAAGAACACGGCTGCGGTTTTACCAATAACGTAAATACCAATTAGCTGGTCGGTACGCATGTTGCTGTGTGGCACCAATACCAATATATAGCATTAAATAAATCAATACCATTTTTTTATGAATACCAATTTTGTGTACCAGCACACGTCAAAGCTATAGGCCTGTCTGTCCACATGTTTCAATATGATGTACCGAGTCGCTATGTCACTGTGTAATGGAAGTAAAATAACAACGACGGGTCTGTTACTTATAGTTATGCATACAACAGTTTGTAATCTGTTTACAAAATTGAAATATCATTAATTGAAAGCCGTGTATATTAATTTAACGGTGTATTATCATTACTCCAACTGTATTCATTATTTCAAGTCAAGTCAAGATTATTTTATTGGCATTCATCGCTATCTATAAATAAGTATGGTTGTTATGATGATAACGTAATGCATACATATTATCTTTATAACAAATATACCAGCGTGTCTCATTAACATTCGTATCTCACCCCACTGCTGATTCAAGTGGGAAATGTATCAGTTACCCCGCCCTGCCACAGTCACCTTGATGATTGATGTACGACATTACGTTTCATTGTCAGTCGTCTATCACCGCTGATTCAAGTGGGAAAGTTATCAGTAACTTGCAGAGATGAGTATGCTGGGGTACGTTCCAGGATCCCAGAAAAGAGTGGTTACGGTTACTGATGGTCTGTTAGTCCCCGATGACATAAACATGGCGCTAAATATTAAATCAATCAATCAATCAATTAATTAATCAATCAATCAATTCAGCAAGTATATAATAATGTTGTTTTGTTTTATTTTGTACGGTTTTTATATATGAAAAGCAATGGTTATTCTATGATGGCCCAGTTGGACGGACATGAGCCCTTGTGCAGAGAATCCAAGATGGTAAATTTTTAAGCATCTTAAGGTCAATATATGGGCCATTATTGTATACTGAATAATACTAACCCGCCAACTGACATTTTATGTGTATGACAGTTTGCGTACTTTCTCAAAAGAGTATCAAAGCAATTGCCTTGATATTTGGATTCGAATAAAAAGGAACATTTACACTATCTAAAATAAATAATAATTATCTGTTAGTGTCGTGTACACATTCTAATAACGCTACTCAATATTTAGACGAGGTTATTGGAAATACTAAAGCGGCGGGTTAGCTGTTCCGTACAGTATAAATGTATGATTAAGTGTAAGACGTTATATACCAGTCATGTATATACATAATACTAATCTATATAGTCTGTTAAGTAGTATATTTGATGTTCATTTGTTAATTAATGTTTAAACACTGCTCTTGATTTATTTTGTTGCTGTTACTGCAGCTGCTGTTACTGCTGCTACTGATGATGATGTTGTTGTTCTTGTTTTATTTTGTTGTTGAGGACTTCACGGAAGATTGATCTTAGTCCAACTGAGTTTTCTCGTAAAATAAAGTCAGTACTATTGTTGTTATTGTTGTTGTTTTGGTGTTGTTTTTGTTGTTGTTATTGTTGTTGTTATTGTTGTTGTTGTTGTTGTTGTTGTTGATGCTGCTGCTGCTGCTGCTGCTGCTGCTGCTGCTGCTGTAATTTCACAAGTTGTTGTTGTTATCTTTAATTTCCATAGCAAATGAATGCTTCGGAGCAGAAAATTGATGAATATTCCTGTGAAAAATGAGATGTTACAGAAACTGGTTCCTTATCGGTAAAATTGAATATGACATATGAAATGGATGTTCAATTTGACCAATTAGAAAGGGAACAGAGAAAAAACAAAAAAGCAAACTTGACCATATGGGGTGCCATTCAGCAACGCCTTATTTCCAAGTATGTTCTTATTACTTGTTCTACCCAGGGAGCCTGCTGTGTTATTTGTATCAGCTGTACGAATTTGTAAAAAAAAATAAACACAAAAAGATGATGGTACAAGACAGAGCAATAAATATGAAACTATAAAAAATACCGCGTCTTTTAATTTACTGCTATCATTGTAAATACACGTACAACATGTAAACCGTAAATATAAACTTTACATGATAATGTTACGCCTAATAGTCTGTATTTTATTTTTAAAAAAATGATACAATCAAGATCATTAGATTAAAAAAAGATCTTACTATCTGGTCATTAAAAGTTAAAAAGTTTAAAGCATTGCACATGTACAAGCAGTTTTACTACAAGACATAACAGTATATTTTTCATTACACCAATAAATTATAACAGATTTTTTCTATGGTGGAGTAAAGATACCAAATCTCCCATTAAACAAGATACAACCTAGACCATATCTACACTACTGCGAGTTTTCACGAATTACGCGTCTTAAATGACAGGAAAGACGGAATGATTGGAACCAGAGAAGAGTATATATCATTTAATAAAGATCGGCCAATAACTTATAAAAAGTATAATATAAATGACAATATAAACCATGAAAAGCTAAGAATATAAAAAGTGAAAGTGTTGATACAGATCTTTATGTTTGTGCTTGCAACGGAAATATCAACATTGGGCGCGTATTTCACAACATATGATTAATAGTGTTACTGCGACGTTTTTTGCAAAAGTTCAACTGTTTTGTCTTAGCTTGATTGTGAAGAAAGCTCAAAGCCTATATGAACCGCTTCGAGTTCGCTTCCTGGGTAGAACCAGTACTGAGTGTTGTTTTTTAGAGGAATCGGGTCGAGCTGATGATCGAACCCACAAGATCTGGTGTGAGCGGCCAACACTCTATCAACTATACAACCGTCCGGGCTATGCACCTGCTACAGTTATACAATATTACAACGTCTTTCTACTGTAAGAATATGGTGCTGTGTATTTTGAAATATCTTAAAAAAGGAATGGCGTATTTTTAAACTTGTGAAACATTAAAACGCATTCATGACTTGTAAAACCATAAGATGGTGATATAGCGTGCTTTAGTATGACTCAACCATATACAGTTTGTAGTTTTGTCACGAGAGAAAAAAATGAATTTAAAAAATGACTTTTTTTTTGTAAGCTAGAAATAACAAAAAAAGACGATATCTAATACAGTTGTATTATATGTTCTTCATATTGTTTTATTTTATGTTTTTTTATCTTTTTAACAAGATAAAATACTACAAATGTTTTATATGTTTTGATTTTGTTTTGCTTTTGTATTTTGTAAATAATATGTAAATGTATCTGAAGAGGGCTCCAAGGAAAAATAGTTTCAAACTAATTAGATTACCCTCTTTAAATAAAGACATTCATTCATTCATTCATTCATTCATTCATTCATTCATTCATTCATTCATGCATTCATTCACAATATGATATAAAGTAAATAACTACAGTTTAAATGTTGATCCTGACACAACTTGGCGAAAACGTTAATACTATTTTTTGGCGCAACTCTCAGACGATAAATGTCAAAATATGTGCATCACAGTCTCCACCCGATCACAGTCTCCGCCCGACCACAGTCTCCGCCCGATCACAGTCTCCACCCGATCAAAGTCTCCACCCGACCACAGTCTCCGCCCGACCACAGTCTCCGCCCGACCACAGCCTCCACCCGATCACAGTCTCCACCCGATCACAGTCTCCGCCCGACCACAGTCTCCGCCCGACCACAGTCTCCACCAGACCACAGTCTCCACCCGACCACAGTCTCCGCCCGACCACAGTCTCCGCCCGACCACAGTCTCCACCCGATCACAGTCTCCGCCCGATCACAGTCTCCACCCGATCACAGTCTCCACCCGATCACAGTCTCCACCCGATCACAGTCTCCACCCGACCACAGTCTCCACCCGATCACAGTCTCCGTGGTGATTGATATACGACAGTGAGGCTTTTTGTCTTTCGGCGTTTCTCACCGCTGATTCAAGTGGGAAAGTTATATGTTACTTCCGGGAATGATTATGATCGCGTACTGGTTAACCTTCAATGGTCCAAGGAAAGAGTGGTTATGTTAACTGATCGTATATTAACCTTCGATTGTATAAAAATGAAGCTAAGGCCTCAATCAATCTTTTTTTCTTTTAAATATTTATGTTATGAATTAAAACGCTGCCGAAACATAACATACATTATCAAATACAAATTTGGCAAACTGTGACGAGGTTCGAAATCTTAAGTCTAAATAAAATCTAGGATTTTCTCTCATAAAGCACAAACGACGAACTAGTAGAGTCACCGCTTTGTTGTTTTATTTGTTGCATAAAACACAAATACTTGGGCTTCGGCAATGTTATACTTCACAGGACAAACGTGCGAACTGGGCCTAGAATCACTCCGATTCTGAGAATCGCACTCAGACTAAAAATATGGTTTACAAACCATGTAAACACACAATTCTGGTTATAATTTTGTTTTCTGTTACGGCTGCATAAACTGTAAGTTTTACCCCCTTTAATCAATAAATAACTGGTATAATTGAAGTATCTATCATAAATTGTGACATGGAATAACGTAAATGATTTAGCATATCTGATCTTGGTTATATCTGTATACGTCTGGAAATTTCCGGGCACCATCGATTAAACTCTGGTAAGCGGTTAAGTTTAAAGTTTTTTCCCATAGTTCTCCATAAACGGCTTCTCATATCTAAGATAATTAGTTCCAACAAAACTGAATATAAGAAATATTTTTCAATGTATGTATTTATATTTTTGCACATATCTAGCGACCGTTTTTATTACCGAAGGATGACGGAAGTGGCCAAATATAATTATACAAATGAATCTGAAATTTTACGATATCTTCCATCAGCAAAGCAGTTAATTTGCATATAAGAATTACTGACCAGTAAAAAAAATTAAAATAGATTCAAAACACGATTTGTTCACGTGTAAAAAGATATCGGCTGTTATAAATGCGCCAAAGGCATTATAATTCACGAATATGTTTATCATTCATAAATACGTTGTTTCTTTAATTATAAAATAAATATCTTCAGAGAATGGTTATGCGGCTTTTAAACAATCATTAGAACTGCTTGTTTCTACAAGAAAGTGCAGTAGTTTTGGTTTATATTGTATTTTCATATATATTTTTTCAGTCTTGGTCCAATTTCCGAATTCCAAGTATTAATGAAGGTAATGACCATGTAGTACGTGTTCTAACATTACAACTATATGAAGTATATTCATATATGGCAGTTATATATAATGATATATAAGTGGTACGAGACAATACTCCGAGGGATTCTTCCTATTTTAAAGGGGCTCTCGGTAACGTTTATCTCGTTTATTCGTGTCAAGGACTTATATAGATGGATTGGAAACTTGCATCTCTTTGCTAAATATTTATAAAACAGCATGCGAAGAATTAAAAATTTGGAGAATTAATAATTCAGATTCAACTGATTTTTTTACATACCATGTAAGGTGTTTGTAACTTTAGATGTGTTATAGTGTTAAAACACGCAAAAGGATCTAGAATTTAAAATATTGCAATTTTAAGTAAATGTTCAGGTACTTTCCATGATTTTTTAGTTGCAGTTTTTGTAATTATAATCACTTTAACAATTATAAACACGATTTGATGGGAATGTTCTCGTTTTGTAGCAATTAAAGAATTTTAATTTGTATCTTTGAGATGAATGGAAGTTGGGATATTTGAATAGGAGATTTCGCGAGATTTTGCATGAATAAGCGAGCGTACATAACATCTAGGTTAGTTGCTTTTCCTTCTCTATATAAATCCTTGCTTATGTTCACGTATCAAATCAATCGTTACTTGTATATAACTTGTACTAAACTGATATTATTCGCCAAGTCATATTAATTGATTGATTGATTGATTAATGATTGATGATTGATTGGATATTTAGCGACATTTTATGCCATCGAGGGCTAATAGACGATCAGTTAACCTAACCACTGTTTCCTGGGATCATGGAACGTTAACCAGTACTCGAGCACACCCCATCTCCGCAAGTAACTGATAACTTTCCCACTAGAATCAGCGATGGGAGACGAATGATCATGAGAACATTACGGAGATTGTGGCCGAGCGGGGATGCCAAGTTATGGGACACATAATAGGCCTACACATAAGCTAGTATGGCCTTCTTCAGAATCCATTTCAATTGTTACTTAATGTGCACATTGAACTTATGGCTACCACATCGTGAATAAAATATTGTTAAAACAAAATTACACTATCTGAAACTGTATTATTCAAGACATCACTATCTATTTTCATAAATATAGTGGTGTCTCCGCGCTAGCTTCGAAAATATGAAAACATTTCTTTAAAAAAATAAAAATTGATACAGCCTTGCATTTTATAATCATACCGATCAAATCTGATAAAAAAAAATATTTGTTACATCTTTTGTGATATATCGTTACAAAAATGTGAAATATGATGTCTTTCAACCATTTACAAGAGTTATATCCCTTTCACATACAGAAACGTATTTATCGGATTGCACATATGCTGAAGTGTTTTATTGCATATTTGTATTATGTGGGTATATAATTTTCAAAATCAGAGTTAGTCTCTCCCGACTGGGTCCGTTAAAAAGCAATGGTGGTAAAGCCCCTTTGGAGCACGTTGACTGGTCACAGTTTAGTAACCGGCCATTTGCTTCGACTTGTGGAACAGGCATAGCATTCCCTGCTTTTTCATTGGGAGTTAATATATCTGATTCGGGAGATATCAAGTTCTTGGATAGACGAATATTAAAGTAAAGTGAGAATTTAACAAAATTGTCTTGTGTCCCTTTAAAATGAAATAATGTTGTGTTGTCGTTGCTCTCAATTAGGTAATAATAATTTCCATTCAATTCCAGTTTTACTAAACACATTATCCATCCCTTGCTGCATTCATATTTATCAAACAAATGTATTGCCATCTATCGCACAACAACGGTATCAAACGTTTCGGCGGACAATAAACGGCATGTACACCCATTGATTCCTAACTGTTTACATAAAAACACGTACGGGTAAGGTCACACCATGTGTTAAAACCTTTTAAACAACCCCTGTTTAATCAGTGACCTACGTTTCCTCCAGACTTCACTTCATTCAGATTGTAGCCATCGATGTTGTTAAACTCCTCAGTCGTTTTCCATATCTAATTCGGTTTCTATTTCTACAATTACGCGAAAATTACGCCAAAACATTTTATCGTACATCTATCATTTGAGTCATCTGTATCATGTTCACATTTTAGAAACTGAATTGCTTGATCCTCAGCAGATCTTGCGTGATGTTGTACGACATCTTGACAAAATTTGAAATTGTAGAAAGTGTGGTGGCTCTTTGAGTTCTATTTTATTTTGTTTTTCTCTGACCTTTGGCCTCTGAAGTTCTCTGTCGCGCCATCATTCTGTTGTCGTACAGGAGTTTCAACTATTTCATTCATACAAAAAACGACCTCTTGTGTGTAATTTGGATATTATGTTTGATATCATATAGTTGATGAGTTGCATTAATATCAAATGATTTCTTTCAATAAGTGATCCTTACGTAGTATTTACCTTTGAAATTTGTTTTGTCACGGATTTTATTTAAAATGATCTGCGCTATCAATACGAATGGTGAAACTAATAAGTAAACTATTGATATCATCCCTTATTTATAACGGTATCGTTAAAACAAAATCTAGACATATTTCTGCTGTTGTTGCGAATGTTTTTTTTTTCTGTATAATTCAACGGCTGTTGCCACGGTTGTTTTTCCCCTTTTCCCCACGCCGATATAGCAGCAGTATGAACAATTGTCATAGATCCAGTTACAAATTGTTCAAATGTTCCTACTGCCTTTTTGCAGTTAATGAATTTGGAATAGACAATGTTATTACACGAAATTTAGAGGAATTATTCCAACCACACTTTTTACCAAGAGAATTCTGTGAACAATTAAATGCATGTATCCCACTGAGAAGTTGCGCCTCTTTTTGTGACGGTAGTTCTATTCTTGCGTTATTTTTCAATGAGAACTCAAGGAGAACAATTGTGTACGTCTTTCAGTACAGAGTTACGCCCTTTTTAAGCAAAAGTAGGCCGATTCTTGAGTTACCATTCCAGGAAAACTATGTAAACAAATAAGAGAATGTCTCACAACAGAGTTGCATCCCTTTGTAGTGACTGTAGCTACTGCTACTATTTCCGGGAGAACTGAAGTGAACAACTAAATGTACGTCTCTCACTACAGAGTCTCGCCTCTTTTTTGTTTGGTTTGGAATATTTTGTGGTTGATAAACAATGCAATGTATTGCTTTATATTATGCATAGAGCAAAAGATGCCATAGCATATACACGAATAAGACATCACTGTTCTAAAAAAAACAATAAGTAATGAATTTTACCAGACATATGTATTTTAGGGAAGTTGACCACTGTTTTTGGTGGTGTCTTTCTTAAAAAACAACACTTATCATTGCACTGACTCTAGAACATTTGTCAGCATACCATGCATTGTGCATTTTAATGAGCGGATGCAATCCTGATAATTTTTTTATGCGTAAAACTGTCTAAATGAAAATTCCAAGAGCTGGATGTTTAGTGAACCCAGCTGTGTGGTGAGACCTGAATTTAGACCAGATTGTCAATCGGAATATGTTTGTTTTTTTATCAATATTGATTCAGGTGGGAAAAAAAACAAGAAAAGCGCATTATTGCGCATTAGTTTGCAGCATATACAGAAGTGTTTATACATAAGTAAACTACGGGACTATCAATGTGTTATTCACAAAAAGTTTGCTTTCGTTTAAAAAACACACAAAACAACAAAAGAATACCGTGCAAAATGCCAAGTGGCAAGATATAAGTATGATTATTAAGGTATTGAAACTGTTAACAGTAAGGTTTCTAGTACATTGAAAAGATTATATTGAAAATGTATGCAAAACATGAAAACTATTTAACGATTAGAATTAAACCTCTGACATATAACTGCATATAACAAATTAAGGGATTAATGCACGGTATGTATTAACCAGGAATTATATAGTGTCCTATACAAGTCATTGATATTAAGCTTTCGATTTTTTTTTCAACATTTGTTATCTATATACTAAATGTGTGCCAATGTTCATGATTCTCTCATTAACATTGTGTTTTATACTCATCTAATCAGCTCGATTGCGAAGAAAGCTGAAAGCGTTAAGTTGTATGAACCGTTCTTGAGTCCATTTCCTGGGTAGGGCCAGTACCGAGGTATCAGGTTAAGCTGGGGATCGAACTACCGCCCCGCTTTACCATGGTGTTTATGTATGTTGAATATAAGTAGAATGTATCTCTTTGAGGACCATACGTCCGTCAGACTGACTTTATAGCATCAATGTTAATATGTAATCCTCAAAGTTATTGTCATATTGTCATATTGTCATATTGTCATTGTCATTGTCATTATCATTGTCATTGTCATATTGTCATTGCCATTGTCATTGTCAATGTCATATTGTCATTGTCTTTGTCATTGTCATTGTCATATTGTCATTGTCATTGTCATTGTCATATTGTCATTGTCATTATCATTGTCATTGTCATATTGTCATTAATATTGTCATTGTCATAGTGTGATAGTGTCATTGTCATTGTCATTGTCATATTGTCATTGTCATTGTCATTGTCATTGTCATTGTCATTGTCATTGCCATTACCATTGTCATATTGTCATTGTCATTGTCATTGTTACTGCTGCTGCTGTTATCGTTGTTGTTGCTGTTGCTATTGCTATTTCTGTTGTTGCAGATATTGATTGAAGATGCAGTTATTTGCTGTCTCTGTCACTGCCACTGCTACTGCCATTGTCATTGTCATTGTCATTGTCAATGTCAATTTTTATTAGTTCATTCGGATTTTAAAACGAAGTCATCGTCTGTGTTTGTTCCTATCAAATTAACAAAACACCATTAATACATACAATGATACAAAAGTACGAGTAATCTTACATAAACATAGCTGAAATATCTCTAAAAAGAAGTAAGTTTGTTATAAGGTTAAACTTATTTATTTTACTTCGATCGTGTAACAAGTTATTACAACTTTGAACTTTCTCGTTCGAAGTCTTCCTGTGTGGAACCAGTACTAAGCATTTGCAGAAATGGTGTCATACACAAGGACACAATACATAGCTGTAGCGGAGAATCAAACCCGCGACCCTTCGATCCTGGTCCTCTACCACTGGACCACGGGCTCCATTCGAGTTTCATCTTTTGACATAAAAATTATCATAAAACTAACATTTTCAGCCTACATAGTCAGATAATTATCTAGAATTTGACTAGATACGAACTCTTAGTCGAGATGGCCGTTATTCCAGATATATTGTGGCATATTTCTTTAATCTTATAACCAGATAATCGTTTAAAATTTAACTAGATCCTAACACGACTAAGTCGAGATAATCGCTATTTCCTATTTATGATGGCATGATAAATTTTCTTCCATCACATAGCCAGATACTTGACTTAGAATTTGACTAGATATTAACTCGATAATCGCTATTTCCGATATATGGTGGCATATTTCAGCCATCGCATAGTCAGATGGATGTCAGAGTATCTAGAATTTGACACGACTTTGTCGACATATCCGCCAATATAGACTAGAACATTTATAATTGTCTAAACAAAAAATCGCGACGCTGCTACCATAAATTTAAACTTAATTTTAACTTCTCCTAAATATCTCAATTTCAATTTCGTCCCCAGGAATTTACATTTAGAATGTGTGTCGTTTCTATGAAATAGACCGTCATTCTGAAGTGAAAATGAACGTGTCCGAGAAACTAATTTGAACATGATTGTATTCTTTAACACTTTCCAAAGACCCAACGCCCTAACTATCACCACCGAAACTAAAACACTACTTTACATTTTTTTCTTTATTGTTATTTTTGTTTCATTGTCGCAACCAGATGAAAACTGTTTATTGTTTAACACATGTCTCGCTTCGACACTTTTCATTGTAACATGTCTTATCGCATTGAAGAAACTTCTCAAATTCTCTATTAAGTTACTGTAACTTCCCTTCGGTTTTCCCTTAAAAATTCCTTTTAAATAGTATTTATCACTTTTTAAAAAAGAAATCGCATGCTGTGGGAAGGATTGGGGCGATTTTAAAAGCGATATATAAATCTGTTTTCTTCGTCAATGGCAGCATTAAAGGTGAGGATCGTCAGTCACGCTAGCGGGTAATCCTATCTCGTATTTGGCAGAAAAATAAAATTATCGCTTCATTTTTGTAACAAAACAGAAAGCAAAATCATTGCTAAGGGCTATCACCTGGATCTGACCACATTGTTTTTTACCTCGTCTAACGATACTGAAATGTGGCTTATTTTGCTCTTTTGTTTTAAGTCGATGTGTCGTTTCCGTATTACTGGCTGTTGTTGCTATCTCCACTCTCGTGAAAATGATACTTGTCGCTTAGTCCACCTTAAAATGTGAATAAAATGGAAAATGAAAATGAAAGAAAATTTTAAAGTCAAAATGAAAAGCAGCAGAACTTAAAGTTATTTTTTTTAAGAAGAACAAACTGAAATGCTTTATTAACTGTGATAGTTGGCTTAAAACTAACAAAATGTGTAGGCAATTCCGTATAGTGCAATGAAACGGCCATACGTGTTGTCTTTGAGAAAGGCCCCTTTTCCGGATATGCTTAGTACTGACTATATATAAATTTCACAATCGAAGTAAAATATGTATGTTTAAACTAAATAAAATGAGATAGAAAACATTTTTTCGCAGTCACGGCTATCTCTAAACAAAGTTGAAAGACCAGTTGTAGGGGAAAATGACCCAACTACATATAGATACTTTCTGTTGAAGCATAGAGTGACTCTGTATATCGAGTACGAAAAGAAAAAAATCCATAGAAATATCAAATTGCGTTTGTTTAAGATTTTGTATTCATATTTTCAAAACTAACTTCAACTCACTACTTCCCTAAATAATTGAATCATATTGTTTATTTGGTTATGCAGTCATAGCGTTCGGAATACCTCACTCAATTCTCCGAATCAAACCTAGTCTTGATCTTATGCGACGCTTGGTTTTCTAAAAGACAAACGCCTTGACAAGTTCGGCCGAGAATAAAAATCATTTTTATTTAGCGAAAAACAAATATCGTTTTTGATTAGTTGATTCAACAATCAGACTAAATCGGATTTTTTAAAGAATATCGGTTGAATGTTAATTTTTATATTCATTATTTTTATATTATTAGATATTCTCTATGACAAAGATCTTGTAAAAGATAACTGCCGTGACTTCCTTCCGAATAAATATTTTTAAATTTTATTATAACATATCCATTGCAGAGGTGTGTTTGTTTGTTTCAGCCAATCAGATCTTACTTCTAGCTCCAAGTTTTTTCTGCACAACTTGTCAAGACGTTCGTCTTTTAGAAAAGCAAGCGTTGCATATGATCAAGACTAAAGCAATCCTCGGATGTCATTCGGAACATCTCGCTTAATTCTCCGAATCAAACCTCGGATGTCATTCGGATTATCTCGCTCAATTCTACGAAGCAAGCACAAAAACTCGAGGAATTTCGAACCCTTTACTTCATACAGACGCCTTTGAACACCTCTGATATAGACACCTTTGGACACCACTAATATAGAAGGCTTTTGAATTACAGGGCGAATTATGTTTATATTAACTGACATAGTGGAAAACAGTGCAGGAAGTGTTTTCAAAGGCCTTCTATGATTGGTGCGGGAAAACGCGTATCTATGGAGTGAAGGGTTTAAACAAATATCGAAATTTACGTAGTTGTAACGAAACTTAAGTACCATTTAAATTAGATTTTAATTGATATATTAATTTCTGAACATACTCTCAATTTATGATAGCATTATCATGCTAGAGGTCGCGGGTCCGATCTCCATCTCGACCTGATTGCATCTCGAATAATAATGCTCAGTACTGGGCTTACCAAGAAAGCGGAATCGAGGGCGCTTCATATACGCTCTGGGCTTACTTCACAGTCGGGCTAAATTGGTAAAACTAATAAAAATGGTGTATGACAAAACCAAGTATGCATCAATGCATTAAGTCAACGTCCCTATAATATTACTGAATAATCTCTGAAAGTCATAACATCATGTATACACCCGTACTGGTTTTTAAAGGGACACACGCCAATGTTGGGATCTTTTTTTATTCATGCCCACGCATAAATCAATATTTACACATATGGCGTATAAACATATGAAGATGTTAAACTCAAATTTGAAAGATCACAAGAAAAAAATTATTTACGTTTTAATAAAACTAGTGAATTCAGTTTTGAAAATGTTGGTAAAATGTTTTAAAAAATACAAATTAATCTTTCTTTTTGGAATTTATCTGACATGCCAGATAATTGACGGATTAAAACTATTTGGTATATTTTTAGTCCCATGTGACCACGATAATGCGAAATACAATTCTTCATTTCCACCATTTACAAAAGTCTTGCCCTTTTGCAAAATGGTAAAAAAAATTAAGTGTCTGCACGTATACTGGGGTATTTTAAGTTCGCATGCAGATAATTTTCAAACTTAATATGTGTCCCTTTCCACTAAATTGTATTTCAGGAGAGTTTATTCAACTCAGTTTAGTGTGTAAGTAATGTCCTTTTTATTGATAATTAGTCTTATCGCTCTCGTTTTTTAGTCTTATAATTATATCTTCAAGCGAAACGTTACTTTTATCATATTTGTTTGTTTTTGGTGAAAGATCCAATTATATTTCATCAAGTGATCACCAAAAGTCATATTCTCATGAGTGGCTTACGATATGAAATATCATTTGATCTAACACCAAAACAAACAAATTTTCTTTTTATTTTATGCATTTACATATTTTTTTGTTTATTTTTACCTCAATTCGCCTTTAGATTATGGATTAATAAAAAAAAAAGTGTTTTTTTTTAAATATTGTCTTTTTTTAATTTATATACATAGACAAAAATTATAAAATTATAAAATCATAATTTGACTGTTTGAAACTTGATTACCATAAATAATTCACTGAGAAATCTCTATAATTCATCAAAAAGCATAAAATATATGTTTATATTAGTTCAGTCATACCGGATTAGTTTAGCTCGATTATGTAATAAGCTCAGAGCTTAAATGAACCGCTCTCGAGTCCGCATTCTGGGTAGAACCGATACTCGGTGTTGTCCTCGAGGGACCAACGGATCGAGTCTGACTTAAGAGTTCAGCACCCTATCCATTTCACTATTACCCCGTTTTAACATTTATTCAACTGCTGCATATATAAACGAAGTAACACGCCAATCAATTTAGGGATACAATTGAACACTTTTATTTATCAAGTTGTTTTTTTTTCTTTAATATACCGGTTCGTTATTTGCAAAGGAGCCCACCTGTTTATCATCAAATCACGGATGTAATAGAGCAGTAAACCAGTCCACGAGAGATACCCGCGCTCTTCACGTGTTCTATACCAACATTTACATTTCCTTTCAAAAACCATCAAGCTTTTCAATGCACAGATCAGGTATGGTAATTTCAATGAATACTGATCCACCTCTCTATATCATCGGCACATTCCGATCTCTATCAATGAGTTATCAATACGACCGTTTATCTCTATTTTATCTCATTTATTTCTATTTGGATATCATCCACTCACGTGCGCTTTTATATATAAATGTTTTAATTTTTCAAAAAAGGACCACCAAACCAACCACACATCCCAAAACAAAAGCACTCAGACTGAAAATCTTAAATTAGTCAGAAGAATACACTTTGGGCGCTTATTAAACTGATAATAATCAAATTTAAAAAATATGACACTTTAAACTTTATCTTTTTCTTTTTTGAAAATGTAACTATTAGATTGTTAAAACAACTCTTATATAAGACATATAAATATTTATTTATTTATTAATTTATTTATTTATTTATTTATTTATTTATTTATTTATTTATTTATTTAGAGATAAAATGTGTGTTTTTTTGGTATGGTTTAAAACTTATTTTTACATCGATTGTGAAACAGGTTCTAACAACGTAGACAAATCACGCACGAATGTATCTAACAAGTGATAACTATATGCCCAAGGACACTACATACAGCCGTGGCGATGATCAAACTAGCGATCTACCAATCCTGGGCCTGATGCCCTACCACTGGACCACGCCCTCTACAATTACTCCCACTGGCATTGTACATTATTATATACATATGTATTGTTAAAACAATAACAAAATGAATACTCACGGTTGCTAACCACTTTATGAGCCATTCTGTAAAACCTCGCTGAACTGAATGAACAAAAGGATATTGAATTGATTTATCATTAGGAATTTATTTATTTATTATATATTCAACCTTTTATACATGCCTATATTGTGTAACAGTTTAATCCAAACACAAAGTATCGGACCTATGATTGGAGGGTCGTGGGTATGATCCTCGCCACGCCCATTTGAGCTGCCCATGAGCAAGACATTCTATCCACATATGCTTATGCAAGAATACTTCGAGAGTGATTTGCCGAAGCTTTCAAAATCAGAGAAAATAAATCAATTGAATTGAACATACACGAACGAAACACGCATAAATACACGTACGGAAACGTACACGCACGAACTTAAGCACACGAACGCACGCACGCACGCACGCACGCAAACAAACGCCCACATGATTAGCAATAGTACGATTTGTTGCGGTGACACCTACACTAATTTAGTTGGGTACGAAATAACAAATCTATTCGCCACTGTATGGGGACGTACGTTTTCTTACCGAAAGGACAGTACGGTTGGCATTCTTGTTTTACTGGTTCTCACCAAACTTCAGCAACGGGGGCCGTCCATCATTTGGCTGTTCAGAAGAAAGAAATCAGTTCATCTTGCTAGTTCTACCCCCCCCCCCTCCCCGCCCCCCTCCCAAACATTGAAACGCTCGTACACCCACATGTTATACATGTATCTTAAATGTATATTTTATGGAAATTATATAGTTATATAGTATATAAATTAAGGAGAAAAAACATTTTAAAGATATTTTGTCCTTAAAATTGCTTAAGATTATGAGACCCAATGTGGGGGGTGGGGGATTTAATTGATTAATTAATTACGCGTGTTTCTCTATTACACGCATTATACGTTTGTCAATGCACATGCGTTAGAAGCATTATTTTGTTTCAATTTGCGTAACTTGAACCGCGCCGCCGGTACATTTACCACAATTAAATACAGTTTATGTTTGAATAGGAGAAACAGTGTAGCACAAACACGTCGGCAATGTAAACGATATGACCCTAATTTTCCGCTTATTGAATCAGAAATAAAATCAAACCATAACTATAATTAAAAAGATAGAGAAAACGCAACGTTTACTAGTGTAAATATATTGACATCTCGGGCGATTTTGTGGCTTAATTATCATCAGTTCCTTGTACAAATTGATTTAAAATCGAACAAACATCGGTCTCTATATCCCGGCTGGTAACACGTGCTACCGGTCGTATGCACGTAACAGCTATAGCGTATCGACGATAGGCCTGTATTCACATGCAACACGTCAGTTGTTCATTCGTATGTAAATCATTGAACAGCAGAAGAATGATTTTTCAATGGGGTTTAACGCCATTTCCAACATAGTTCATGTTATTTGTGGCATATCCAGTTTTGATGATGGAGGAAGACCTAACAATGAATCTGAGTAGAACTACAGTCCATCCACAAGTAACTGGCAAATCTTATAACATATAGTTTTTGGAGTAACTCGAATCTATGACCTTAGCGATGGGAGGTTTTTTTTTGGAATGACTCGAACCTACGACCTTAGCGATGAGAGTTAAGTGATCTCGAGGCAGCGCCTATGATCACTCGGCCACGGAAACCCCATAGAAATAATAAAAAATAGTTCACTCTTTGATTTCAGGTGTACTTATTTGTACGCTTTATTATTTGTTTAAGTTTTTACGCACTATAAAGGGACACGTTGAAATCGAATTGTAGTCTTGTTTCTGAATCAAATCAATATTTATAGGTGTAACCTCACCATTGATTTATGTTCTTTATTCTATAGTAAATAATGACAGTTTGAAGGCTTGTCATTCAAATGAAAGAAGTGGTCACAGTTTGTTAAGCGTATGGACTCCCCTGCTTTTTCACTGAGGTATAACAGACCTGGGTCGGAAGATGTAAGGGACTAGAGAAATATTACGAATAAAGCCTGTAAAATAAGATTTGGCCCTTTAAAATAGACACAAGTTCAAAGTCTGTTTTATTTACATGTATGACCAAGCATCAAATTTATCTTTATTTATATGAATGTGTATGACCGAAGATATGACGATATATAAATCTCCAAGTACGTGTATTACTCTCTGAAACTTAAAGGGAAATAACGCTATAAATGTCTTAAAAATAGAATTATTCTCAAAATGGTTAAAATACATCTCATTTTCATTAATAAATAAAATCCGAATGGTTTCGTATGTCAGACGTACCAAAATGTGACAAAATCGCTTATTAAATCGGAGTCGAAACGAAATCCCCATACTAAAAATAGACAGCATTTAAATACTACTAGACAACCTTCAAATCGTCATTCGGAATCTTTCTTAGATGAAACAATTTTTACTACCTGTAAATCTGTGTAACGGATCAAATTGAAATCAAAATGAAATCATGTGACTCATTAAATACGTTACAAAATATGTTGCAATTTTAAGCGGAAATCTATTTAGTCTAACCTAGGCGCGTAGCCCAAGTTAGAAAATCCCTTTTCAGTATATTATTTTGGCATGTTTAAAATAAATATCCATCTGGCAATACGAGGCCAGTGAGCATATATATGCATGATATATTGAAGAAAAAAAGAAGTTTATAGCCAATTTTAAAATTTGGAAAAATTCTGATAAATTCTCTTTAAATTCATTAAGAAAAAAATGAAAGATTTTATAAAATAGTGGTATCACGCCCGTCTTGATAATATGAATCTCTGAAGCAAGTGAACACATGTAGAACATAAACAGAGCCCATCTCATTGAAAACGATATATGTAGCTAATACTTACAAGCATCATTAACTGTCGTTTAACTTTACCTAAACGGTGACCCCTAATTTTCACTGCCCATTTCACCACCAAATCAGTGTCACCGCAACAAAGGCGTGGCCGGGTAGAGTTCGCCAAATTGCATGCTTATTGCCCATTTATGGTCCTTTTTAGTTTGCTTACATGGTCGTCTGATCTGAACAGCTTCTTATTTTTCGTCGTAGGAGAAAAGTTATATCAAGTAAAAGTAAAAACAGATTGAGAAGAGACGTAGAGAAGGTATACCTCCCATTGTGTGGGGCCGGACACTGTGCTGGTGTCCACTTTCCGTGATTTCGTAAAAACATCGTGTAAGTGAACCGATTCGTGACCATAAATCACATGTACAACATGTAACTAAGCTGGCGTAAAGAGGCTAACATGAACTGAGATGCCTTACATAGCTGTAGTATGTTAAGTGGTTAAAACATAAATCTAGAACACAGTATTTATTATAAGGCGGTTGACGATAGAACCCTGTACCGCAGCGGTAGTCAAGGGTAGTGCTTCTGCCTCGCATACGAAAAGTCACGAGTTCGATCCCCAACCCGGTCATACCACAGACTTGAAAAATGGCACTAGAAGCTCCATCGCTTGTCGCTCAGCATTAAGAGGAGAGTTCTAGGTCTGGTCGACCCGATGTCAGTATAATGTGACTGGGTTGGGAGGGGGGTATCATACCACGTGTCTGCAACATGATACTCCGGTGTGGCAGCGCCTAGAATACCGTCTAAAGTAGATGACTGAAAGCGACGCTAAATACATCCCAACAACAACAACAACAACACATAGCCCTTGTATAGAATTGATTATCAAAATTGAAATGAATATGACAGTACTATCTCTGTTGCTCGTTCTGAATAAAGCAGACAGGACGATTGGCCGCTACTGAGTATTTAAGATTGATCATGAACGTTTAACAAGTTGTGCATGGTCACTTTATATGACCGCTGTGTATTTAAGATTGATCATGAACGTTTAACAAGTTGTGCATGGTCACTTTATATGACCGATATTCCGTCTCTGTAAAGAGACGACATTCGATTTTGTTTCGTGAATTTTCAAGAAATATTAGGGAGTTGTCTGCCAAAATATCACCTTAAGCGGACACTTTATCTCCGAATTGTTGCACCACTCCATAGCATAAAGTCACGTGGGTTCGCCACCGTGGTCACTCTGGTGTCTAGTACATGCGTCATGTTGGTGTCTAGTCTAGCCGTCGTCCTGTAGTGACTGAACTGTCTAGTCTAGAATAGACTTAATACTCGAGTCTAGTACAGGTGCAATGTCGGAGCCAACTACGTAGACCTCGTGCTCAGTATTTATAAAATAAGAAAGAAAATATATTAATTTGTTATTATTCGTTAAAACTGACTTGAAATTTGTACAAATGTTACGATAATGGTACACTGTGGTTTATATATTTTTGGCACTGGGTTTGAAGTAATTTTCAATACATTTCAGGTAACATAATTATGACATATCCAATTATATTGATGAAGACCTCAAACTGAATCGAAGTAAAAGCCCCGCCCTCCCGCAAGTAACTGGCAAATTTTCTTATATGATTTTTTTATTGGAGCGAGCGGGACACGAACCTTCGACCATAGCGGTGAGAGGTAAGTAATACGGAGACGGCGACTTAGACCTCTCGGCCACGAAAAACCTTATTTACTTAATGGGCTTACGTTTTATTAATAAACTGATCATATTGGTTGTACAAACAGACAGAAAATCCGTCGAAAAACAATTATGACATTGTATACTTTTATTCCATCGTATGTTATAAACTAACTATTGTTTCACTACCTTGTTACTCCGCAGCCGAGTTGTCTTCAACGCTGTCGACTAGCGACAGGGGTCGTGGGGTCAAGCCCAGATCGAACCAAAAACTTTATTTGTGAAAGTTTGCCGGCTACTGTATTTGCGGAATAAGTGTGATTATATTCAGATTCACTCTAAGGTCGTCCGCCACTAATGGAACTAAATATTGCCATATTTATCCTGTCCAGCTTTCAATATGGTGTTAAAAGGGAATATATCAAGATTTTTCAAACTATTGAAAATGGCTAAGATATGTTTTTTTACCAAGATATCATGCCTTTATATGCTCACTGACCCCGTATTACCAAAAGGATATTTATAAAAACATGCCAAAATAATATATTAAAAAGGGATTTCGGCCTAACTTGGGCAACGCGCCTATGTTAGATTAAAATAGATTTCCCTTTTGAAAGTTCAACATAGTTTGTGACGTGTTAAATGAGTCATATGATTCCATTTGAATTTCAATTTGGTCCGTTATACACGGGGGCGGATCCAGAATATCACTGAGTTAAGAAGGGTGGGGCGCAACACAAACTGTGAACGGGCAAACACGCTTTAAGTATAGACATAATGGATTTTTTATAAAATTTGGGAGTTTAGCGGGAGGGACCATTTAAAGAGTAAAACCGCCATTGATACAGGTTTACACGTAGTAAAATTGTTTCATCGTAGAAAGAGTCCGAATGACGTCAATCAGTAGTTATGTGTTGTCTAATTTTAGAATTTCGTTTCAAGTTTACCACACGTATTTAAATACCGATTTTGTCCCATTATTTGGAAGATTTGACATACCAAGCCATTCAGATTTGATTTATTAATGATAATGAGATGCTTTTTTCCCCCATTTTAATAATTATTTTATTTTTTAAGACATTTCTAGTGTGTTTTCCTGATATATTCCTTTTAAAACCCATTCAATCTCTTTTTTATACAACTGGCAAATACATTCATAATTATCAATAACAATATCATTTAATATACACAACAGCTATAAAACGTCAACTAAACGTATATATTATTTCAACGTAGTTTGTCAAACCAGATTTCCATTTTATCACGGCGAAAAAGCAAATATTGTTTATTTGCTGTTATCTTGCTGCGTTGTGATTTATGCTATCTGATGTCATCACATGTGTTACAAGCAACACTGGATAAAACTTGTAGTTTCCAAATAAAAGAGTACTTAGAAAATTTCCGAATTATCAGGTAATCAAGTAATTAATTCACTAATTCGACCGTTTAAGCAGTCGCCGCTCGCTAAGGGGCGACATCGCGTGGAGATAATGTTTAAATATCAGTTGGACTTCCGCTGTCACAGGTGCCGACGATAGGTAATACGAGAAACTTTTCTTTTTTCCGTTGTCGTTGGCAATTCGATTTTTAGATAACGTTCCATTTTGGACAAGCAACACATGGTTTGAGTTTTGTTTTATAGAAACAGTTGGGTAAATGATACGGCATGGTAAACAATATTTTGGTAACAACTGGTCAAATAGATTAAAACTGCATATAATTAATTGTTCACATTTCGATTAGCTGTCCAAAGTATAATCGTCACATATATTAAAAACGATGTAATGCATCTAGAAAAAAAGTCTAAGGATGGTTGCTTTTATTCTATTGTCATATGAAGTTATATATATTTATTTATTTATGTATCACGTGGACACTTTGATATATGTTGAGTTTTGTAATTCTAGACTGGTTTATTCATATCCTGTTCTATATAAATAATCAATTTTCAAACGATCACCCACAGTTTTTCTAGTGAAAAACACATCCTGGCCATTGAGTAGAAAACTTGCAAATATTTTGCATCAACGTTACTTATTGTCTAAGTATTTGATTAATGTAAGGTGTTCCTGCATTAAAATAACTTATTGTCTAATTGATTTAAATAGTTCAGGTTTTCCTGCATTTAAGTTACTGTCTAATT
>CM055898.1:4372862-4405362 GCA_029582155.1 Panopea generosa
ATATTTGATATTGTCGACAATAAGGATATGGGACGGTAACTATTAGGATCATTTCTATCTCCTTCCTTGTAAATGGGAGGTATACCATATTGCATCGTGGTTACGCATACCTTATTCAGAATAGTTCATATTTGCGATCGTGATTGATATACGAAGTGTCAATTAAGTTAGTTATTTTTCAACAGTGTATAATAATACAAATAATTTTGTGATTTCGAGAGATTTTTACTCCCGTCCAGGACTGGCAGGTTTTGTCTTTGATTTTGGGAGACTCCAGAACATCGCGGGAGAGCTCACGTGTATATTTTCTGCATATGTTCTTTCAAACACCGATTATGGGCATTTCTAGTATTTTTTAAATTATGTTATTATTAAAGACAGTACGAATTTCTATACTTAAATAAATTTAAATAGGCAAAAACATTTCCCCCAATACATCATGAATAAACATGTTTACTAAGTCCTTATTGCCTTGAGTATATATATATTAAAACATGCCAACAATATTAAAAAGATATTTCCTGTAATGACCAGTATGGACAGGTAAACTGAAATGATATTTCAGCTTAAAATTGCAGCATTGCATTTTGAGAAGTTTCAAGTGAGGTAAGTCACTTAGTAACCTAAGAAACTTAATTTGATTTCCATAGAAAGGAAAATGACGAAATGGAAGTCTTAAGCAGTGCAACGGATATAATGTCGGTCGTTCATTCACAAGGACAAATATTCGATCCCAGGCTCGACCTAATAGACTCTCAAACACAACTATCAGTACTTGTTCTACCTAGACAGCGAAATTGAGAGTGATTATTGTAAGTTGTGAGCTTACTTTGAAAACAAGTTAAAAACAAATTAGAAAACAGTACGCGTACTTTTGTTAGTGTTGGGTTACAGCACTCTGTTTAAAATACTTTTTTGGGGGCATTTTTTTGGTGGAAATGAATGCGAAATGATCATAATTTAGTAAAAAAATCGTTTTAAAATTCACTTTATTTTTTAAGACATTTTTAGCGATTTTTCCTGACACACTGCCTTTGAGCGGCGGCTTAATTACAACAATAGCATATTTTTGTCATGTTTGAGCTTCCTACATATTCTAAATCTTCTTCATTTCTATATTAATTGTATTTTAAGGTGTTCTGAGCATTTGTCAAACTCACCAACTCGCCATTCCACGTTTGGCTGTCATCAATCAAGCTACAATCATTAAAGCCGTTAACTGTTTTCCATACATTTATGTTTACTGTGCAATCAACTAATAAAAGCAGACAGTTTTGATATTGTTCATGCGCAATATTTTTATGATTTATTTCTTGATTTGGTTAGTTGTTTTGAAGACTCAGATTGAATGTGAGATCTTCGTTCACCAATAAAAACGTGTTTCAATAATTTATTTTGTACATTTCACAATGACTACGGAATTATTGCATCAGCAGAAAGTTACTTGCTTCGAAAGTACCGTCTCTAACCACTAAGCTAACGACGCTGACAAATCAGCACAGTTTGTCACAATTCACAACTACTATTTCCAGTATCAGTACCAGTATCACGGTATGTCCCTGGGACACCTGACTGGAAACGACAATACAAATCAAACATGCGTGTTGCGACACACAAACAATTTAATTATACATGTCTAAAAAATCAAATTAAACGAACATAGATGCTAGTAATATAAGTATACTAGTAACTTAGTCCTGTGAGTCAGATAAGATGTTTACAATTTACCATTGGCTTTAAGGTGTAAGCACACCATTGACTTTTTTTCTTTTTACTATAATAAATAAAAAAGTGTGCATGCTTGTAATTCATTGAGAGACTCAAATCAAAGAAGTGAAACTTACAATGTAGTGTTTGTCACAACCAAAATATGATAAGAAAAGTAGGGGCCATGCAGCACAAGATGTTCAATGTGTACACTGTGGACAAAGTGAAAGTAGACGTTTGAAATCATGTATTCGTTTCCCAATTTCCAAGCATATTTTTTTTCTAGATTCACAATTAAACATTCCAATGCTTTCTTAATGTTTAAAATACATCAATAATGCCATTCAAATAAAAAAAGAGCATTAAAATAAAAAGCATGCATTTTACATTAGAAGAAACAAAGATAGTTAATAACCGCTATTTTGCGACTGCCCGGAAGCATTTCACTTTTCCAATGTCGGTACTAAGCTTTTATTTATGTATTTATTCATTATTTATTTATCACAGTTATACTTCTTTCATAAAAAGATTGTTTTTTATTCAGATAACTTGTTATTAATTCAACTACTTTATTTTTCATGAAACGGTCATTACTTTAACGTCTCCGTCTTAGCTCGAGCTTTGTCACTACCACGCCCCAGATAGAGAATAAATACAGCTTTGTGTACCGTTGGGAGAGCCGACTCAGTGATCTGACTCTTAAAATAACTTTCTAATAATAGATAACCTTCACTTCCACCCATAAAAAAGAAGTAACAGGTCATTCTCAAAATAGATTATGAAATCATGCAATAATCAGACCATTCTAATAATTAACATATGACGTCATCCCATCGTATCCTCAATATCGTGTCCCAAAAGAGGCTTCTATATTACTGATCATGACACAAGAATGATTATAAAACGGCCATAGCAGACTATAATTCTCCACAGAGACCGCCAGTGATCCAATGATAGAAATTATAACTGAATGAAAGAGCCGTGATATCCACAATTGGAGGCTAGAGTTACTAAATGTATTTAATGGACTTTTAAAAGCATCAAACGATTTTCTGAATTATTTACCTGATTTAATAACTACCATCGACGCTAGGGTACGTTTCTGTGTTTACATTAGATGAATTAATAATACTGCATGTGCAGTAAACTGTTATTATATATATAATTAAATCAAACCAAGTATCATCGATCATGTTAAGTGTAAATCACATTCAGAATGCTGTACATGATACAGGAGTGTTGACAGTGTGTAGTGATACGACAAAGGGGATTGTTGACAGAGTGCAGTGATACGACAGAGGGGAGTGTTGACAGTGTGCAGTGATACGACAAAGGAGAGTGTTGACAGAGTGCAGTGATACGACAAAGGGGAGTGTTGACAGAGTGCAGTGATACGACAAAGGGGAGTGTTGACAGAGTGCAGTGATACGACAAGTTTGAGTGTTGACAGAGTGCAGTGATACGACAAGTGGGAGTGCTGATAGTTTGCTGTGGTACGACAAGTGGGAGTGTTGACAGAGTGCAGTGATACGAAAAGTGGGAATGTTGATAGTGTGCAGTGATACGACAAAGGGGAGTGTTGACAGAGTGCAGTGATACGACAAGTTTGAGTGTTGACAGAGTGCAGTGATACGACAAGTGGGAGTGCTGATAGTGTGCTGTAGTACGACAAGTGGGAGTGTTGACAGAGTGCAGTGATACGGCATGTGGGAGTGTTGACAGAGTGCAGTGATACGAAAAGTGGGAGTGTTGACAGAGTGCAGTGATACGACATGTGGGAGTGTTGCCAGAGTGCAGTGATACGAAAAGTGGGAATATTGACAGAGTGCAGTGATACAAGTAGGAGTATTGACAAGCAGATATCCATGAGTGTTGACAGTGTGGAGTGATACGACTAGCGGATATATAAAAGTGTTGACAGTGTCACTGTAAACTATATATGTCTCCATTTGTCGTATCGTTATCGACTGTTAACAATCTATGTCTTCATTTGTATCACGTAATGGTCAACATTTCTTTATCTTCACGTGTATCGTCAGGCTAACAGTCGATCAGTTAACCTAATCATTGTTTCCTGGGATTTGAAAGGTTTACCAGTAGACTACTCGAGCACATCCCATCTCCGCAAGTATGATCACGTGGGCTGTGTCCATTATCAGTGGAATCTGTATCAGTATGTTGGCGACCCTTCATCCGGGCATTGACAACAACGGGGTTTCCGGTAATGGTATCCAGGAAAATAATACCAAGGATACCAGCAATATGTTTGCACCCTTTTCCTATAATATTTACAGTAGCACCGTGATATTCGTACTGCTAATTGCAAACAATGCTGTAAATTTTACTGTGTACGGTCTGGTTTTCCAAAGACTTATATCCAAGAATAAACTTTTAAAAATGACAAATTAAAAGCATGTAGCGCAAAACGAAAACAATACTTTTCGCGTACTTGATGTGTTACCTATGCTGGATTCCTTTTGTTATCTTGAATGCTGTAGTACTAATTCAACCATCTCTCATACATGTGATGTGTGTCAGGGAGTACGCCCTATTTCTGGGATACGTCAATTCTTGTGCCAACTGGGTGGTATCAGGTGTATAGAAAAGCGTTTTGTACAATACTGTGTCCATGTAGAAACTAATAGTATGTTACAATAAATACTTATTGTTGTTCGGTCCACTTGATTCAAACGTGTTTTGGATTTTGAAACTCTGATCTATGAAGTTAAAACATATATTATTTATGAAATGAAGTGTTTTAGTGGTAAACAGAAATGCAAAGCCTGTATTTTTCGAAATTGATTGGATACCTTTTGGTTGTCACTTCATTGTAAAGGCATTTCATTGTAAAATTAAAGTGCTGGAGCATTTTAAGAACTTTTTTTCAAAACATTTATGTAAACACTTTATTTATACAGCTTTTTGCTTCGTGCCTATATTAAGAAATGTTGAAAGTTTTATCATAAATTTTATATATGTGAACATTACGTCTATTTAGTTATTGGTGCACTATCTAAATGTTTGTTGTTTTGGCAACACTAAATATGCAATCATTAACGGGGAACGCAACCCTGTGTATAAAACAGGATAATATGAATAGCTATGAGTTCAGCTTTCTATTAATAGTATTATTATGCATAAATTCGAGTCCATAAAGATATATCAGCTCGTTTTGTAACGGTCATTTTCGCACATCGACTTTGTGGTGGAAGTCGCCATATTGGATACCTGCGTGACGTCATAACTGCACTTCCGGTTTAAAACATAATTGATTTATACACAACAGCAGATATAGAAACGTGCAATTATAATCACCGGCAAAAGTACTAGCAAGAATAATAAAATGGATTTTAGTAACGGGGAAGGACTTGTGGCCTACAACTTTGAACCAGAAATTTCAGAAGCAGAGTTAAATTAATTAGAAGACGAGAGAAATAGTGAGACGGCACAGTTGTTCACACATGTGAAAGATTTTTGCAGCTGCGAAAACTGTGTATGATGCTTTCGTCTGACGAAAATACGTGCTGCAGATGCAATGACCACACTATTAGAAATTTAGAAGATTAAGAATGTATCACAGAAATAATACAGATATGTCACAGCAATGTCTTATAAAGTTTTCACCCAAAAAGATGATAACTGTTAAACAGTCAAACCGATCATGAACCAGAGATCAAACCCGAAACCCATCAATCACGACTCTGACATCTTATCATGTAGCCTGACATTGATGATTGAATTTTTCAAAATAGTAAAATTACCCTTAGCTTGATAAAAAAAGTAATTATTGCCGTCAGTATTGATGTATTGATGTAGATCCAGGCCAGCCTGCACATTCATGCTGTACTATCAGGGTATATACTGTTTGCTACTCAGTCAATACATTATCAAAAAAAACACACACTAATTAGACCAAGAATGGAATTTAAGGGAAAATGTTTTGTTACATATATTTACCTGTCTAAGAGAGAATAAGAAATAATTTTTTTTTTTTTCATTTTAATGACAAATATATATATTTTTTTTTTTTTTTTTTTTTTATTACATCTCATTTCTTATCGTGTTTAGCTGGTGCGGCCATTGTTGCGTACTGAGAAATGGCTGATAAAATTTTGATTTCATACCCTTTTTAGTAAATTTAGATGAAGCATGAATGAGTTGTGTGTGTGTGTGTGTGTGTGTGTGGTGGGGGGGGGGGGGGGGGGGGGGGTTGTTTTACATAACTGGCACTGTCTTTTGGTTATTCAAATGGTGTTACTTCCCAATTTGATATATGATGATTATCTATTCTACCAGTTCTCTGAACATATATGAATGTGTCTCCTTATAGGGAGTGTCATATGGAATATAATGTCTACAGGCATATTGCACAAAGTGTATGTTACTGTCCAGCTTCTGGCACCCTGCTGAGCTTTCATAATTCACACCATGTGGTAATGAGAAATACCCTGCCACAGTGTGCATATTGTACCCTAATAAGCGTAATCACCCCAGGTTTAATGACCCCAGGCTTTATGACAGGATGTTATATCACATAGTATTATGCCTTATTACTAATTTAAACATTTTCAGTTAATAAAGGTTTCAATATCAATGCAAACTTACAAGTAAAAAAATTATGTTATATGATTTTATGAATATTTTTCATAAACTGTATACCAGAACACTATTTTAACAGTAAAAAAAACTTTTCATGTATTAATGAATAAATAAAGGTATTACTTTATCTTTTTTCATTACGAAGTAGAGGTAGTTCAAATGTCTATTCAAGAATAATGACCTAGTTGACTGTGAAAAAGCCATATATCAATAAACTAAATTGCCTATTAATTTTATAATTAATAAAATGAGTTTATGAACAATTAATGGTTGACTAAATATTTAGCATCATTTTTTTGCCATCGAGGGTTTACTGTACAGATGTTCAGTTAACCTAACCACTGTTTCCTGCAAAAGTTAACCAGTACTCGAGCACACCCAGCAACCGCAAGTAACTGATAATTTTTCCACTCGAATCAGCAGTGAGAGACAAATGATATTGAGACACAATGTTGTATGTCAGTCATCACAGAGACTGTCGCAGGGTGGGGATTCGAACTCGAGACACCTGCATTGATAGTTAGACACGTAACTGACTGAGCTAATCGGGCCTGTCACAATTAATTGGCCTTAATTTGTATTTTAATAATAACTTTTAGATACCATGTCGTTTTCACACCTTATGTTTTGGCATTTACCTCTTGTTTTTATTGTTAATTGGATTATCACACCTGTTTAAACAGCCTGCAATTATAAGATTATGAAAGTTTGCTATATCAATTTCACAAAATTTTGGAAGAGAATATAAAATTACAAATTAAATTTCAGAAATTGTTATTAGCACATTTTAAAGAGCTTCCCACTGGATAATATACACTAAGTCTATATGTATGTCGCATATGGTCATCTTCGTACTGAAATCATCAGAAATTGTATGCTTGGGTAGTAGTACGCCAAGGCATTGGTACGCTTCATTCTGCAATCTTAAGTCCTACCCCAAAGTATTAAGGCGTTTTGCACGTGATGTCACCAGAAGCTTGACACTGAAGCAATGTGAAATCACATATTAGGAAAACTAAAAACAACGCTGCCCACAAAACATATCGCATTACTCCACTCACTTATTCCGCTGAAGAAAACAATGTTTATGGTTAAGTCCTTCAATTCAGAATGGTTTTCGCGTTTAATTGTCTTCCTTCGATGTTCACTAATGTACTGTATATCTATCTATCAATTGTTTACGTGAATTAGTGTATATACAAAAGAGCATCAGAAGAGAGCAGTCACTAACGACACAATAAATTTTTCGCGAGAACTAGAACGGAAGTGCAGCTATGACGTCACTGAAAACCTCCAACATTAAAGAGCTTTAAAATGGCGGCGCCCATGATATATAGGAAAAGCTTGAAATCATGATATTTAATATCGTTTTTCTCACTTGATAAATTTCGTTCAATTAAAATTTGTTGATTTTTGTGTTAGTTACATATCTATTTAACGATAAATGGCCATTTTATTCTGACATGCGGTACCCTTTAATTTGACTTTCTCTCATTTAAAATCAGTTGTTTCAGTAAAATTTGGTTTACTTCCCATTTTTTTCAAATGTAATACGTTTTTATTTAAGGCTTTCCAGGGCTCGACTGGGTTAAGGGAAATTTGCAAACCATTAGACATTATGAGATTTACTGAATTATAAGTTATAATTTTATCGAAAATTTATAAAAAATATGTCATTTTGTATCTTAAAATGCATTTAAATTACCATAAAAGCATTAAATATAGAAACTATTGGAGTTACACAGTTTTTATTAACAGGATGTAAACCCCATTAAAACAATGCAGATATTTCATGTTTTTTTAAATTTTACGATATTTGTGGCTCATGGAAGTATGTCACTCAACACGACCAAGCGGATATCATTCACACTGAATCACGACCGAATATATATCTCACCAAGCACGACGGAACTTATCGTTTTATGTGTTTAACGCCATTTTCACCACATTACATTGTTGTACCACATCACGCGTCTAAGTATAATCACCGTTATTCCCAGAATAACAGGCAAACTTTCTAATATATATCTATTAAGCTGGACTCGAACCAATAACCTCGACGTAGAGAAATAAGAGATCATGGCACAGCGTCTTCTGTCACTGAGGATATTTTGCATTTGATTTGAGTGACAATTATGGATATTAAATCCCAATTAAAAAGACCCAGTAACGGCGGTTTTAACTAAATATTAGCTCAGATATCAAGATGATAAAACGGGAATTTATTGTTTTCACATAGTATTCCCATGTAAAAATAAAATTCATTGCTCCCCACCTTAAGTTGATAACAAGTGTCACATGCCCGCCTCATCCCCCAAAGTCGCCTTAACGAAAGAACACTATAATTTACAAATGTATATGTAGGTATACGTATTTTAATATCTCAATAAATATCAAGAGTTATGGACTAAAGTTGCAGATTAGACACGCAGTCATTTTTTACCTTAAAGTGTTTAGTTAAAACTTATTTATTTTACTTCGATTGTGAAACAAGTTTTAATAACGAAGCCAAATCACGCTCGATGTCTTCTGTGCAGAACATGTACCAGTATATGCGGATAAAGTGTCTTGATCAAGACTACACATAGCCGTGGTGGAGTATCGAACCTAGGACGATAGAACTGTAACTATTGTTGTAAATTGTAGTTCAATCCATTTGTGTATGTTAAATATAAATACGTACTATCATGTGATGCTAATCTTCTGTAATATAAGTAATAAAATATGTTTAACCCTTTACTTCATATCTATATTGACGCCTTTGGACACCTCTATAGAACGCTTTTGAATTATTTGGTGAATTATGTTTATATTAATTGACAGAGTGGAAAACTCTTCCTGCACTGTTTTCAAAGGTCTTCTGTGATTGGTGTGGGAAAACGCGTATCTATGGAGTAAAGGGTTAAACATAACTAACCCACGACCCGGCAATCATGAGTTTGGTGATCTACTACTGGACCTCGCGCGCCACCTTAAAGTGTGACCTTGGTCTCTGTACAGGCCTGGGCATTACATACGACACATCGCCACAGCATGGTGATCACTTGTGCCAAGTTATATAAAAATCCCTCCATGCCAGGCAGTCACAGACCAGGCACAAAATCTCAAACACTGAGAGTGACCTTAATTTTTGAGGTACGGTTCTGAGTATTACATGCGACGTGTCCTGTTTATCAGTTATGTAGTTTTGAAATCCATCCATGTATGATGTCACAGACCGGACACGCAATCTTAAGGGATCAATGAGTTGTCGAACAAACTTTAAGTGTGACCTTGACCTTTGAGGTAGGGTCCAGGAACTAACACGCGACAAGTTTTTACTAATTAAACTTGCCCCTTATTTTTGGACAAATCAAGATGGCTTGAACAAACTTCGTAGAGAGTCACCCAAGGAACATTTCTGTGAAGTAATATCAAATTTGGCGCAATGGTTTCTGACAAAAAGATTTTTTAAGTTTTTACTATAGCTTATAAAGTAAACTAACCCCATCCCCTGGCTGCCATGTTTTTGGACAAATCACTACGGTTTGAACAAACTTGGTGAACGGTCCTCCAAGGAACATTTCTGGGAAATTATTTTAAAATGGAGCTAGTAATTTATGACAAGAAGATTTTTCAAGTTTTTACTAATTAAACTTGCCCCGCCCCCTGGCGGCCATGTTTTTTGACGAATCAAGATGACTTGAACAAACTTGGTAGTGGGTCGCCCAAGGAACATTTCTGTGAAATTATTTTAAAATTGAGTCAGTAGTTTCTGACAAGAAGATTTTTTTAGTTTTTACTTTAGCTTATATAGCAAACTAACCCCATCCCCTGGCCGCAATGTTTTTTGACGAATCACTTCAGTTTGAATAAACTTGGCGATGGGTCTTCCAAGGAGCATTTCTGTGAAATTATTTTAAAGTCGAGCCAGTAGTCTCCGACAAGAAGATTTTTCAAGTTTTTACTAATTGAACTTGCCCCGCCCCCTGGCAGCCATGTTTTTGGACGAATAAAGATGGCTTGAACAAACTTGGTAGAGGGTCACCCAAGGAACATTTCTGTGAAGTTATATCAAAATTGGCCCAGTATTTTCAGAGGAGAAGTTGTTAGAAGCTAAAAGTTAACGACGGACACCAGGCGATCACAAAAGCTCATCTGTGAGCTAACAAGTCCAAAAAGGGCTGTAACTCTACCAAAATGCAACCCAAATTATGGTTCTTATGTCTTTGTATTCCATTGGTGATGCTAAACACACATGTGAAGTTCCATTCATATTGAACAAGAGGTTGCATATATATCTTGCCTGATAAACTTTAATCTGAGAATTAAGTCCAAACTTGAAATCCCTCTTCATAGAGATCATTTAAACCAAATATACACATTTATTTTGTAAGTTCTTGAGAAGATTTTTTAAAAATTACAATTTTATTGGGTCCTTATGGGGTTGGGGAAATATCCAGCAGCGCCCCAAAAAGGAATCTCAATTGTAACGACTAAACAATACTCCAGATCTGAAGATGATTAAAATGATGGAAGATTAAGAGTATTCCTATGTAAAAATCAGTCCCCTTACTGGGTCACCAATATATCCACAACCTCTTCATTTGAACCAAAATTGAAATGCTATTTATAGCGACTATTTATGCCAAACATGAATGAATTTGGCTCTATTATTTCCAATTTTATCCCTTTTGAATATTAAATCCCCTATAAAAGACCCAGTATAAACTGTTAATGCTTCAGACATCAATATGATTGGAATACTACCAAAAATGGATGAGAAAAACACAACTTCCTGTTTTCCCATACTATGCCTATGGAAAAATCAGAGCCCCCTTTATTTGAACATATTTGAAACACATACTGAACAGGATAATTTTTACCATAACCAAATTTGGCTGGTCGGTTCTTAAGAAACAGGGTTTGTAAATGAAAATTTCCCCATGTGAAACTGATAAGTTCTTGGGGCAGGGTCAAATTTAACTACAGGGCCATGAACAAACTTGGAGAGCTTCAGACCAAATTTGGTGAAAATCTGTCAAGCAGTTTCAGAGAAGCCAAAGTTTACGATGGACATGGGGCGATGAGAATAGCTGACTCAAGCTAAAAAATACAACATTGTGTATAGTCTCACATTGAAGAAACATCTTTGTAAAGTTTGTTTCAAAGAAAACAAGCTACTTAGACTGAACGTGATAGCAAAAGCACTTCTTGCTATTACAGCTGAGAACAGATACTGTTAATAAATTCATAAAGTAAAGATTGAGGCCATGATAAATATGTCCCTTTAAGGACTTTCCTATCTTAATAACCACCACCGAACCAACACTTTGGCAAGTGCTATTCATTGCATTTAGTCATCTTACTCTGCTTCAACCAACATTTAGTCATCTTACTCTGCTTCAACCAACTGTATCAATAACAAGAGGCCAAAGAGGGCCTGAGAACGCTCTACTGACTCATGAACCCTCGGGGTGGGGTCATTTTTAACTCTAGGGACACCATTTGAACAAATCTAACAATACTATAGTTGGTCATCATTACTACATAAACATTTTGAAAATCTGTTGGGCCGTTCATGAGAAGATTTTTTAAGTTTTGGACTATTTTTAGTAATGGTAGCCATCTTGAATACCAGATCGAAAAAACTGTTTTCCATGTAAAGATGATCAAACTATCCACTAGAAATGACAACAATGCTATTGATAGGAAACCAATTTTTTAACCAAAATTAAGTTGAAAAAGGACTGATTTAAAATTTGACTGAAATGGATAAATATAGAACATGGCCTGTGTTTTATTACACAGACATTACTACACTGATTTTTAAGAGTACAAGAGGCCCAAGTGGGCCTGAGGACGCTCTACTGACTCATGAACACTCGGGGCGGGGTCATTTTTAACCCTAGGGACACCATTTGAACAAATCTAACAATACTATAGTTGGTCATCATTACTACATTAACATTTTGAAAATCTGTTGGGCCGTTCATGAGAAGAAGATTTTAAGTTTTGGACTATTTTAAGTAACGGCGGCCATCTTGAATTTCAGATCGAAAAAAAAATCTTCTGTATTGTCTCCTATGCAACAGAAACATGCATGTGAAGTTTCAATTTAAATTGGCCTAGTGGTTTCAGAAAGGATGAAAGAAAAAGAGAATTTTCTGTTTTCCCATAGTATCTCTATGTAAAATTCTAAGTCCCCTTACAGGGCCCCTATAAATTTTAGCCCCTAAATTCTTATCTGCAATCAAACCCCTACACATAGGGATAATTTATGCCAAATATGAACAAATGTGACATACCGGTTCTCAAAAAAACGATTTTAGTAATTCTGAATTTTTACCCTTTTGGGGCCCCTCCTGACCCCTTTAGACAGTGGAACCCATTCATTTTTACAAATCTGAACCTCCTTCACCAAACAATGCTTCTGTGAAGATATAGGCAAAATCATTTCAATTTAAAAAAAAATAATATTATAATGACATGTGTCCCCTAATTGAACCGTCGGGGCGGGGTCATTTTTAACCCTAGGGATACCATTTGAACAAATCTAACAATACTATAGTTGGTCATCATTACTACATAAACATTTTGAAAATCTGTTGGGCCGTTCATGAGAAGAAGATTTTTTAAGTTTTAGACTATTTTTAGTAACGGCGCCCATCTTGAAT
This sequence comes from Panopea generosa, assembly GCA_029582155.1. NCBI lineage: Eukaryota > Metazoa > Mollusca > Bivalvia > Adapedonta > Hiatellidae > Panopea > Panopea generosa. Next base: position 4,385,825 of record CM055898.1, read on the forward strand.
TTCAGATTGAAAAAAAAAAATCTTCTGTTTAGTCTCCTTTGCAACAGAAACATGCATGTGAAGTTTCAGTTTAATTGGCCTAGTGGTTTCAGAGAAAGTGCTGCTGACAGACGACGGACGACAGACAACGCGCCATTGCATAAGCACTTCGGCCTTTGGCCAGTAGAGCTAAAAACGAACGTGCAACAGTTACACTTAATGTCCCTTCCCTTTTTGTTGAATGGCACCAAGCATAAAACTGGGATTTTTGAGCAATAAAGACAATAAATGATGTGAAGGTACTCTGTATTTCTATTGGATGTTACAGTTTAATACAGTTCATCTGAATCCATAACCTTCTATCACCTTCTGGTACTGTTGGACCTTGGGGGCAACATTTTCACGTGCTTTATTCTTCAAGACCTGGAAATAAAAGTAAACAAAAATCACTTTCTAAATAACATCGAGCTGCTTAACAATGTAAGTTATATTTAATTATTCCTGATGAATATGCTGCTGCAGTAATTGATTACTTATTATGTTAACCGTAAAAAAACAATGAGCTTTATCCTCTATAATAAACATGTATGTCTTCAGGTAAAGTTGTACGATGTTTAGCGGTGCTTTCAATAATTTTTCAGTTATGTCGTGACGGTGTATGATACATTATCCAGTCATATTATACTAACCAGACCTAGAACTATCCTCTAAACGCTGAGGTCACTTCTATTAACTTTTTTCAAGTATCGAGTTCCACCCAACCAGGAATCAGACATGACTTTCGAGCGAGGCAGATGTTGCCAGACACTTACCTCAATGCCAAGTTTAATGAGGTAAATAACAAGTTATAAAAGCATAATTCAAGAATTATAGTTAAGATTGGCATATGAACAATGCTTTGGAACACACATTTTATTACTAATTGACAATTTTATTAAACATATATTCAGATTTGATTGATGTTTTAAATTGACCTAACTATTTATACAAATGTTATGGGGAACAGCTCAGATGGTAGTAGGTTATAAGCAAAGCAACATTTCCTCCCTTGGAGGTATACTTATTAACAAAATCCTTGTACTATACTACCTCAGTTGGTAGTGCATGTTGTTGTTTCATTGCTACTCAATGGTTCGGTGAAACATTTTATTTTTCATCACTGGCGGTAGTTTTAATAGATATATAGAAAGTCTTTTTTTTGTATGTGGTTTTATGTTTAATACACTATGTTAGAAATGGTTTTTGATTGATTTAATATTTAGTGTAATTTTTATGCTATCGAGGGCTAACAGACAATCAATTAACCTAACCACTGTTTTCTGGGATCCTGAAAGGTTAACAAGTACTGGAGCACATCCCATCTCTGCCGGTAACTGATAACGAGACACAATGTTGTATAGCAATCATCCTGGAGATTGTTGCCAGACGAGGATTCAATCTTATGATCCCTCGAATGATAGTCAGATGCGCAACCTACTGGGCTAATTGGGCCCGCCTTGTTATATATGGAATCAAGCATTAAACAGAAGACCACAGATGAACAGGCCAATGTTCTTACTTAAAATGTCCTAGCTAGACGTCCAACACATAATCACACTGGTGTGAAATTATGATATTAAGAGTGCAGCTGCTAGGGAACGGTCATTTTTAAATTCTTCATACCATTATGTATTAAATGGTTATATTCTCATACACCTTAGTTGGTAGTGCAATAGTTTGGTGAAACTTTTTTTTATCGCTGTTGGTAATCCAAACATTTATACAGGTAAAGGCTAATAAATTTTATTATATAACTCCCCACCCTCAAATCTTAATTTCTTGTATTCGAATACCACCTCAGTTGGTAGTGCATGTTATTGTTTCATGGAAACTCAATAGTTCGGTGAAACATTTTCATCACTGGTGATAATGGAAACATTTATACAGGTAAAGGTCAATCAATTTTATTATATAATTCCCCACCCTAAAATCTTAATTTCTTGTATTCTAATACCACCTCAGTTGGTAGTGCATGTTATTGTTTCATGGAAACTCAATAGTTCGGTGAAACATTTTCATCACTGGTGATAATGGAAACATTTATACAGGTAAAGGTCAATCAATTTTATTATATAGTTCCCCACCCTAAAATCTTAATTTCTTGTATTCGAATACCACCTCAGTTGGTAGTGCATGTTATTGTTTCATGTAAACTCAATAGTTCGGTGAAACATTTTCATCATTGGTGATAATGGAAACATTTATACAGGTAAAGGTCAATCAATTTTATTATATAATTACCCACCCTAAAATCTTAATTTCTTGTATTCTAATACCACCTCAGTTGGTAGTGCATGTTATTGTTTCATGGAAACTCAATAGTTCGGTGAAACATTTTCATCACTGGTGATAATGGAAACATTTATACAGGTAAAGGTCAATCAATTTTATTATATAATTCCCCAACCTAAAATCTTAATTTCTTGTATTCTAATACCACCTCAGTTGGTAGTGCATGTTATTGTTTCATGGAACCTCAATAGTTCGGTGAAACATTTTCATCACTGGTGATAATGGAAACATTTATACAGGTAAAGGCCAATAAATTTTATTTTAATATATAATTTTCCGCCCTCAAAACTTAATTTCTTGTTTTCTAATACCACCTCAGTTGGTAGTGCATATTCATATTTCATGGGTAGTCAATAGACTGGTTAAAAATTTCATCAGTGGTGATAATAGAAGCATATAAACAGGTGAGGGTCAATAAATGTTAAAAGCATATCTAATCCAACTTTAATTACTGCAGATATCTATCTTTCATTACCAGAATGTTGCCTACTAGTGCACATTAACATATAAACCATGGAAGAAACAACCACCTCAGTTGGTAGTAGTAGCTCAAATATTTTTCATAATCACATCAAGCTTTGTGAAATCATCATCAGAGGCTGTTCAAGTCATGGCGCTCTATCACTTTCAGTTTATAAATTCAGAGCCCAACCTGCTCTCCCCCCATTTTTTTTAGGTAAAACTTATAATTTAGAATGCAATAAATGACAAAGAATGATTTATGTATGTAGATGTTTTGTTTAATATTCTCTTTGTATTAGAACTCGTAACTCAGATAATAATATGTAAACATGTGATAAAAGTAAACTAGATTTTGAATAGAGTTTAAACATAAAATCAAGATTCACTATAAATTGATACCATATTGCTTAGTGGTGGAGGAAAATAAACTGGAAATATAAAGAATTGTAGAATAATTTACAAATTATTTATATTAAATTGAACATATTTTGACATTTTGTATCCGCGTACCACCTCAGTTGGTAGTGCATGTTATTGTTTCATGGACAGTCAATAGTTCGGTGAAACATTTTCATCACTAGTGGTAATGGAAACATTTATACAGGTAAAGGCCAATAAATTTTATCATAGAATTTCCCACCCTCAAATCTTTATTTTCTTGTATTCGAATACCACCTCAGTTGGTAGTGCATGTTACTGTTTCATGGACAGTCAATAGTTTGGTGAAACATTTTCATCACTGGTGATAAATGAAACATTTATACAGTTAAAGGTCAATAAATTTTATTTTATAATTCCCCACCTTCAAATCTTTATTTCTTGTATTTGAATACCACCTCAGTTGGTAGTGCATGTTACTGTTTCATGGAAACTCAATAGTTCGGTGAAACATTTTCATCACTGGTGGTAATGGAAACATTTGTACAGGTAAAGGCCAATACATTTTATTATATAATTCCCCATGATACTGTTTCATGGTCACCCAATAGTTCAGTGAAACATTTTCATCACTGGTAATAATGGAAACAAATCTAACATGTGGCACAAGAACTGGTTCTCCAACTCGTCAATTAGATATTTCTACTAAAAATTCAACCTGTATTGCCATGCACACAACATTAATCTATCACATCATCTAAAACTGGAAATTTTTAAAATAAAAATGCTCAAATGAGAAATCTCTGGTACAAGTGGCCAACACTTTATACCCTACACTACCACCCCCTGTTAAAATATCAAATATGAATACAGATTTAGACATTTAATATCTTCATTTAATAATTTTTTTTAATATGGATGGTCACCAATGAACAAAACCCAAATTTAATTAATGCCGATATCTATCTTACATCACCAGAATGTTGCCTACTAGTGCACATTAACATATAAACCATGGAAGAAACAACCACCTCAGTTGGTAGTAGTAGCTCAAATATTTTTCATAATCACATCAAGCTTTGTGAAATCATCATCAGAGGCTGTTCAAGTCATGGAGATCAATCATTATCCACACTTTAGTTTATATATTAGGAAAAAAACAGTAACACAAATTATATAAAAATTACAAAATTTAGAACATGAATAACAAACGTTTCCCTTCTCCATATGTATACCGATGTTATGTTTTTATTCTCTTTGTATTAGAACTTTGGACTATGATATTATATTATCTTAACATGTTATAGAAGTTACTTTGAAAACTTGGATTGTTAAGTTGATTATTACATCAGGATTCACAATTAATTTTAACCTCATTGCTTAATTAGGAAAAATGGACTGTAAACATTTATAAAAAGTTGGAATATACAAATGAGATTTAATTGAACAGATATACCACCTCAGTTGGTAGTGCATGTTATTGTTTCATGGAAACTCAATAGTTCGGTGAAACATTTTCATCACTGGTGGTAATGGAAACATTTATGCAGGTAACCAATAAACTTTATTATATAATTCCCCACACTCAAATATTAATTTCTTGTACTTTCATACCACTTCAGTTGGTAGTGCATGTTACTGTTTCATGGACACTCAAAAATTCGGTGCAATATTTTCATCACTGTTGACAAAGGAAGCATATGAACAGGCGAGGGCCAATGAATGTTAATGGTATTTATAATCCAACTTTAATTACTGCAGATATCTTTCATCACCAGAATGTTGCCTACTAGTGCACATTAACATATAAACCATGGAAGGAACAACCACCTCAGTTGGTAGTAGTAGCTCAAATATTTTTCATAATCACATCAAGCTTTGTGAAATCATCATCAGAGGCTGTTCAAGTCATGGAGATCAATCATTATCCACACTTTAGTTTATATATACAGAAAAAAAACAATATCACAAATTATATCAAAATTACAAAATTAAGAACATGAATAACAAACGTTTCCCTTCTCTATATGTATACGGATGTTATGTTTTTATTCTCTTTGTATTAGAACTTTGGACTATGATATTATATTATCTAAACATGTTATAGAAGTAACTTTGAAAACTTGGATTGTTGAGTTGATTATTACATCAGGATTCACAATTAATTGTAACCTCATTGCTTAATTAGGAAAAATGGACTGTAAACATTTATAACGATTTAGAATATACAAATGAGATTTAATTGAACAGATATTGTATTCTCTAATACCACCTCAGTTGGTAGTGCATGTTATTGTTTCATGGACACTCAATAGTTCGGTGAAACATTTTCATCACTGGTGGTAATGGAAACATTTATTTACAGGTCAAAGACATTGAATGGTATTATACCCCAACCCCCATCATCAGTTAAAATGCTGAAATTTTGAATTCTCTAATACCACCTCAGTTGGTAGTGCATGTTACTGTTTCATGGTCATTCAAAAGTTTTGCGAAACATTTTCACAGGTAAAAAGTCAATAAATGTCAGTATACAATTAATTACTCCCCTACACACTCAGAAAAATATAATTTCTTGTATTCTAATACCACCTCAGTTGGTAGTGCATGTTATTGTTTCATGGACACTCAATAGTTCGGTGAAACATTTTCATCACTGGTGATAATGGAAACATTTATTTACAGGTCAAAGACATTGAATGTTATTATACCCCAGCCCCCATCATCAGTTAAAATGCTGAAATTTTGTATTCTCTAATACCACCTCAGTTGGTAGTGCATGTTATTGTTTCATGGACACTCAATAGTTCGGTGAAACATTTTCATCACTGGTGATAATGGAAACATTTATTTACAGGTCAAAGACATTGAATGGTATTATACCCCAACCCCCATCATCAGTTAAAATGCTGAAATTTTGAATTCTCTAATACCACCTCAGTTGGTAGTGCATGTTACTGTTTCATGGTCATTCAAAAGTTTTGCGAAACATTTTCACAGGTAAAAAGTCAATAAATGTCAGTATACAATTAATTACTCCCCTACACACTCAGAAAAATATAATTTCTTGTATTCTAATACCACCTCAGTTGGTAGTGCATGTTATTGTTTCATGGACACTCAATAGTTCGGTGAAACATTTTCATCACTGGTGATAATGGAAACATTTATTTACAGGTCAAAGACATTGAATGTTATTATACCCCAGCCCCCATCATCAGTTAAAATGCTGAAATTTTGTATTCTCTAATACCACCTCAGTTGGTAGTGCATGTTATTGTTTCATGGACACTCAATAGTTCGGTGAAACATTTTCATCACTGGTGATAATGGAAACATTTATTTACAGGTCAAAGACATTGAATGTTATTATACTCCAATCCCCATCATCAGTTAAAATGCTGAAATGTTGTATTCTCTAATACCACCTCAGTTGGTAGTGCATGTTATTGTTTCATGGACACTCAATAGTTCGGTGAAATATTTTCATCACTGGTGGTAATGGAAACATTTATTTACAGGTCAAAGACATTGAATGTTATTATACCCCAAACCCCATCATCAGTTAAAATGCTGAAATTTTGTATTCTCTAATACCACCTCAGTTGGTAGTGCATGTTATTGTTTCATGGACACTCAATAGTTCGGTGAAACATTTTCATCACTGGTGATAATGGAAACACATGTAAAGAGAATATTGTTGAGTTGGGAGTACCATTTTTAGCCAAGTATCATACATTATATTGTATTGCTACTGAAAATTTAAGCGGCTTTGCCTTTTGTCTTAAAACGGAAAATGTTAAAATCCAGAAGCTCTTCCAATGAGAAACCTCGGATACAAGTGGCCAGCATTATATTATTTGCAGTACTTCCACCCCTTATAAAATCATATTTTGAGCACTGATATTCAGACATTTGATATCTACTTTATTTTTTTTTTTTAAACTGGACGGCCATCAAAGAACAAAATCAAACTTTAATTAATGCAGATATCTATCTTTCATCACCAGAATGTTGCTTACTAGATTAACATATAAACCATGGAAGGAACAACCGCCTCAGTTGGTAGTAGTAGCTCAAATATTTTTCATAATCACATCAAGCTATGTGAAATCATCATCAGAAGCTGTTCAAATCATGGCACTTTATCAATCATTTTAGTTTATAATTTCAGAAGAAACAAGAAATGTCACTGTTAAGTGTCACATACCCCCCCAACATGTCATGATGTTATGTTGATCATTTGTAGCAAGTATCATTAAAATTCATCTATGCATGACAAAGTTACAGGCCAGAAACGAAATCTCACATAAACTCAGTGTTGTCAAACAAACTGAAATTGTGACCTTGACCTTTGAGGTACGGGTGTGGGTCTTACTCGCGACACGTCGTCATGTTCTGTTGATCATTTGTTGCAAGTATCAACAAAATCCATCTATGCATGACAAAGTTACAGGCCGGAAACGAAATATTGGAAGGAAGGACAGACGCTGCGATTACTATATGCCACCCAAAAATTTTTTTGGGGGGCATAAAAAACACAAATTATTCAAGTTAATATTAAATTAAACATGAATAACAAATGTTTGCCCTCTTTATATGTACACAGATTCTCAGACTCTTGCCCCCCACACCACCACCCCGCACTTAACCCATTTCTTGTCATTCTCAAATACTATAAAACAGCTATTGACAATATCAGCAATAACATGCAAGTGACCTTGACATTGTGTTTGACCATGGAGAATGCCAGTGAGAAACATAAATGAAACTTATTCATTACTAATCAGCGGAGTTCAATTGAGTATTAAACAGTTTCAGCACCACCTCAGTTGATAGTAGTAGCTCATGTGAATGTTTCCCGTCTACATCAAGATTAGATGAATCATCACTGGTAGGTTTGTTCTAAATGCCATGGACAATTGTTCAATATTTTATTACATCAACATTGATAATCTCTGTCCTTAATCATTAATATATTGACATCGTTGTAAAGTACAAACATACACCGAAAGCCCCTTACTATTTCCGATAACTACACACATGTATCAGCAAAGAAAAGGATAAAAATATTTCAATCAAACCAATAACGATGCCCAATTTTACACAAAGGCAGTTAAAATCACTGCCATTTTGTTAGTTACGATCTGTATTCTCAGACCTAAATACTCCCACAGCATTTTGAGACAAAGTATTCTTTGATTAACATTTGAAGGGAAACAAATATGACAACTGATTGGTTTACATTTACAACTTTTTCCTGGAGTAGCCCTTATTGAAATCTAGTAAAACTATCCATAGACTTGAAGAAAATATATCAACAAGTAATGGCTGATAAATGTCCAATTTACATAATTTAAATACTTGAAATATGTTTATTTTAAATACTAAATACACTTTTTTGTACACTTACTTCCATTGCCTTCTTTGTTTCATAGTATTTCTTTGACTTGACCTTTCTTTTAGCTTCCAATGTTGAAATAACATTCTGGTATTTCCAGCCAATTTCGTGTGAAATACGATTCAAGTCACAATACTGCAAGTAAAATATTTAAATCATACAGTCAATATTACACAAATCAGATTATACAGTTTTCGCATCTTGTATCCGTTTTATTCTAATTATATGTTAAAAATCATATTTATATTAAATCACCATACAGAAAACATTTTCAATTTAAATTTACAGCAACACAATCAAACTATGCATCTTGTGGCCTTTTATTTCCCCATTTTATTATGAAGACGAACATTACATTAAACCACAACTTACTCTTCTTGACTGTTTTAGTCTCAGCACTTTAAGGGCTGATGGGACAACGAGCCTCTTCTGTCTGTCATATGGTGGGGGTACCCCCTCAAACACCTTCAATCGGGAAATGGCCTCCTTACCACGGGTCGTTCTGTGGGGCAACATTCCTGCAAAAATGAAAACATGTCAAGTTAGAAGTTGATTGATTGAATATTTTGCATAATTTTTATGCCATCGAGGGCTTACAAACGATCAGTTAACCTAACCACTGTTTCCTGGGATCCTGAAAGTATCCAATACTCGAGCACATCCTATCTCTGCAGGTAACTGATAACTTCCCCACTTGAACCAGTGGTGAGACAAATGATAATGAGACACAATGTCGTATATCAATCATCACAGAGACTATTGCTGGGTGGGGATTCGAACAAGTTATAAAAGAGATGATTCTATAATCTTGCTATTACAATAGTCTAAAACAGACAGAAATCAGGCACCTTGTCATCATTCTCAACGCCTATCACACAATCAAAATGTATTAATATGGATGTTATAAAATATGCCAATTATTTCTAGTGCAGAGAGTAAAATACCTTTAACAGCCTTGAAGAAAAGCTTGCTTGGGGCTCTAAAGTGGAAGGGTCCCCTGGAAGGTTTTACATTGCACCTCCATTTCAAGTATTTCAGATACTTCACTGAAAAAGACATTCAAAACATTTAAACATATTCTTCATAAAATTATATATTTATCAACAGATGGTTTGGTTATACAGGGCTTTTCATCAGAAAATTGGGAAAAGGCCTTGGCCTTTCAAATTGGGAAATTCACATGCGATAATTGCCCATTTTGGGAAAAAGTTATTTTATTTTTGGGCTGAAGTATAGCCATTCATTTCAAGTTGCCAGATAGGCCTACCAAAATACCCCTTGAATGTTTCAAGTCTGTGATTTGAAACATTGGACAAAAACATTGAAGACATGCACACACTATCGATGACAAAATATTTATTCTATTTTACATTTATTTTTGTCTTGTCTACTTTTGTTGTTCTCCATTTTCTGACTCCTTAAAACAAGAGGCCTTAATGGCCATCTGACTATCCCGACTGAATTCGACAGTTTTGGCCCTGTCCTTAGGGGGATGGGGACCATGGGATTCACAATTTTGATTAACCCTTAGATTTCCAAGCTGCAAACATTTCCTTATGAGCGAGTTAATAGTTTTTGAGAAGTAAAAAAATGTGAATTGCTTACGGATGCACTAATTTTTTAAAGCCCCACCCCCAGTACCAAACCGTGAGACTTGGGGACATGCAATAAACAATTGTTATAAAGGGCCCCATATACATCCATAATCATGCTCACCATTTGATTCCCTGTGCTTCCTATATTAAGAAGATTTTCAAAGTTTAATATGAATTTGACTGTTTTTGCCCCGCCCCCAAGGGGACAATGCAATTCACAATTTTGATTCATGCTTAGGTGTCAAAGCTGCATGAAACATTCCATTATGATTGAGCTTATGGTTTTTGAGAAGTCAAAAATGACAATTGTTTATGGACGCACACGGACAGAAGGCAATCGCAAAATTTCCCTTAAGACAAAGTTGCAGGTGACCTAAAAAAAAATCTGACTTACTCAACTTGCAACAGGAATGATTGTTTTAAACATGACCTTACTATCAATGTTACTTTTCGAAGAGGTATTTAAATAACTTCCTTATTTCACATGCAATCAACAACTTACATTTGTTTCTGTAGAAGTTTCCAGAAATGTTGATACCTTCACATCTCACGACCACAACTCGTTGACCTTAAAAAATTTAACAGTAATGTTACTTTTAAGTAAAAAAAAATTTATACATCGAAATGCTTGGCAGAACAAGTCATCACAACAATTCTGATGGGCTAACAATAATTCAATAAGCAAGCTAGAATTCAAGATAATGTACCATTTGTTTAAGAAATAAGTGCTCACATAGATAAACAATACGAGATATAAAGAAAAAATGTGCCTCAAGTGTAACAAGCTGAATTAAATTAAAACTAAAATTACAACATTACCTGGTATATAAAACAATTATATAGAATCGGATTTGTTTGAATGTTTAGCATCACGTTTATGCATCAACAGCCAACAAACAATTACCCCAACCTCTCATTCCTGGGATCATGGAAGGCTACCAGTCAGAGCTCCAGATAATTTTTTAAGCCGGTGAGTAATTACTCATCAAAATCAGAGTTGATTTTGAGTTTTTCAGAATAGTAATGCGCATATGATATACAACTAAATTTGTGTTAAGTTGCAGCATACAGTGGAGATGTACTATAATGGCGTCATATACGCATCTCATCTGGAGCTCTGCCAGTACTCAAGCACATTCATCTTCACAAGTATCTGTTAGCTTTCCCGAACTGAATCAGCAGTGAGGGGCAAATTAAAATATCAACCATCACAGAGACTGGCCAGACAGAGATTCAAACTCATGACCCATAGAATGATCAAGACCTGCTTACAGCTGAACTAACCTGGTTTGCCAAATATGAATATTCAATCTGCTTTTTCTGTTGACTCTTAAAGACAAAAATTGTTGTATCACCTCAGTTGGTAGTGCATGTTTTATTGTTTCATAGACACTCAAAAGTTTGGTGAAACATTATCATCATTGGTGAATAAAAGATAAAACTACACACTCTTTTTTTGTTTCACTGAGACTTACCTTGTAGGATAGTTTTGGCTACAACTGCTGCAAGTCGACCCAATAAATGCCCCCTGGCATCAATCAGGATGGGCTAAATAAAAAACAATTCCAAATTAACATCAAGCAGTGTTTTTTTTTCGGCCATTTTTATAGCCGTTATTGGGTCATATTCCCAATGGCAAATAGTATCTTTTTTCCCAATTGAATGGTAAAAATTCCCAACTGAAAGCTTCAAAAATGTAAATTGAAACTTGCCGTACTTCCTTGATAAAATAAAGAAAGTTTTCCCCATTCTGAATTTAGTATGACATTGATTATTTAATTAAATGGCCTGATAAGCAAGTGTACACTTTTTATAAATATATAAATATATTTAATGCAAAAAAATTTCCCAATATTAATGAAAATGCCGCTAAAATTCCCAATTCCAAGGGTATGGGTCATCTTCCCAAAATGGTGAAAAAACACACTGTCAAGGTAAAAGTGATAGTGATTTTTGAATTTCTTTTAGCAATGTGATCACCTCAGTTGGTAGTGCATGTTGTTGTTTCATGGACACTCAATAGTTCGGTGAAACAGTTATCATCATTGGTGAAAAATATTCTATTGTCCCTCTAAAACTTTTAGCCAATCCACTTCTATCATGAGAAAAGTCAATATTGACTATTTAGTTTATAATGATGACTAAATCCCATACTTTACATAACAGCACAAGTAAAACAAAAATTATTTCCAGTTATCAATAAATGCGAAAGAATTCCCCCACCCTCACTCAAAGAAGTTTGATTTTATTAAGCTGTAACTTTGTAATTATTCCTTTCAACATTTTCATACTACAATTTGCATCAAAATTAAATTCAAACAATTCATAACCAAATCTTAAAGACCATACTGTGCTCTTTAATACGGCAAACAAGTCTCTGATAGATATGAATGCAAAAAATATTTGTACGATTAATCATCACTGCATTTCTAGAACAACAATCTTGAAATCAAAGCAATTTTTCAACCTTTTAAACAGACCTACAATATCCACAAAACAACAGATCATTTATATTCGTTTTTATGTGTGTGTGTGTGTGTGCATCTCAAACAATCGCAAAGTTAAATACTTAATTTTATTCTTGAACATTTCAAATATTAACTTTATGATTGTGTCGGGTATTAACGCTGTGCGAAACATTCTGCAGATTTTTTTCAGCCTAATCAGTGCACATGCACTTCATGCGAAAAAAAAAAGGTATTTATGTAGCCGCTTAGGAATATTATTAGTATACAATCCTACAGTAATTTAGTTATATGCGGAAATCTCGGGACCTTCCTAAAATTCTTGCAGAACAAAAATGAATGTTTTTCTACAACATTATTTAGTCACTGATGTTGTACAAAGAGTTGAGCTGGGGATTAAACAAGTAACCTCTAGCCTCCTATGTAAAGAATATCCTGCATTCAATTGTTTTAAGATGCCATTTTGATAGCCTTTATTGGGTCATATTCCCAATGGCAAAAAGTTTTTTTTTCTTCTCTCCAATTGAGTGGTAAAAATTCTCAATCGAAAGATTTGATAATTGTAAATTAAGACTTGCCATAACTCCTTGATAAATAAATGAAGTTTTTCCCATTCTGAATTGAGTATTACATTGATTCTTCAATTGCATGGTCAGTGACGCAAGTATACACATTTAAAAAAAAAATGATAGATTTAATGCAAGTTTTCCCAATTTTAACAAAAACACCACTAAAATATCCAAATCCAAGGGTATTGGTCATCTTCCAAAAGTGTTGGAAAAAAACACTGGCTGCATGGAACCATATCCCCACATATTTACTAAGAACATAAATAGATACACAAGTCCATATTAACTGCATTGGCAAAGATGTTGTTATTTTTCAAATTAAACTTCAGCTTTCCCGAACACTGATTGTTCAGAAGAACATTAAAAGATATGTGGTGTGAAATAATCCATAGCAGTGGGTTAATTTCATCTAGAGCTTTCAACAGCAACTTCTGTATCGATTTTTTGCTCACAACAACATTTTGAGATGACCGATTCAACAAAATTGTGTTTAATTTTGTCGACTTCTTAGACGTGTAAAATAAAATTTTATGCTGGACACAGGACGTGAACATTTCCAACTCGAGACCCTGCTGACATGGCATGCCAGTTATTTTAATCACCAGAGTCGGGACACATCCTCAACAATTTGCTGTTCAATTAAATATAAGATTCCACGTTGATTTAATTCAGTATGTCATTGTAATCTATGTTGAAACCAAAAATAGTTCAATGTCTAATGTAATGTTACTCGGTCCCAGCTCCAGCGCCCAAATATATACAACTAATTTCAAAAGTAATCTAAAACGTTTCAATTTCATTCGAAACATTATTAAATTACATATGCTCGTAAATAAATGAATGAAGTTTTGTCGTAACAAATATCAATGCGTAAATCAGCGTGTGTAAGTGTAGATTAACGATTTCATACTAAAAATTTACAACCTTGTTCACGAAACCCATGTTGGAAAGGAAAGAGGAAGTAGCGTGGGGTTCTATTTCTAAAATTCACGGCGTTAGCGGTGATTTGCGAAAAATGCACAAACATGATAATCGCAATTATTTTTTGTTAAAAACTGATACCAGTTAAAATAAAGACATGGTAAAATTGGAGTAAAAGGTCAACCTCAAGCTTTATATTCACGGTGTGTATAAATACCGAAACGCACTCGATTGCCGAAAGGCACTGCATACTAGCATGCAATGAGGCGCTGTCACGCCTGGGAAATGGTCACTTTAACCACCGTCGGCGATTTGCGTAAAACAATGTGACCAGCTTCCGGTGATACACTCGTCGATATTACGGTGATAGTATTCTTTAGGTAACTATTTTATTGTGATACAATTTATTGGAAATTGGGAATGCTATTCAATCCGTCTGATGTCTTAGTTTATATACCTGTAAGTAAAATTAAAAATGATTGAGGAATAGTTTAGATATTTGCTTCGCAGATGAGGAAATCGTCGGACTTAAGTGATATTCTACAAGCTAAAAACAGTTCTCCGGATTTCTCGCATGTTCGGGTTTTCTGTTGGTGCTGATTATATTTTTTTTACATGTGTCTATAAAAGTCCATGTTCACGGAAAGAAATGTCTGCTAGAACCGGAAAGCTGTCCAAAACGGCTTTGTGGTACATGTGACATACGTGTGGTTAATGTGACTAATGCAAATAATAACAAATACAGAAACTCTTGTAAACATGGTCATATTTTCATTTCTAAGTTTCTCCACGACTGGTAGTGGAATATGAACAGCATGGTTGTCACTTATCAGAACAATAACCTTTCAGGTCTGGCTTTTCTGAAGTTTGGAGCAAACTGTTACACATACATAAAATGACTATGGCTAGCAGTGAAACGCCACAATCCAAATATATCGTCTTTGAACGTAAGGTGGAGCACCCCTCCACCCAGCCCCTTTGAACAGTATTACTATTGTTCATAAAAATGTTTCATCTGCAGAAACACACAATTAAGTGGGCAGTCATGTGGTCAGCTGTTACTACTTCCGATTAAATACACTTTCAAACGGTTTTGGTCAAATCACCCTTTCGCAGATTAATTCGTTTTCAAAACATTAAGTTGTATCAAAGTTAAATGTTTTCTTCGCAACAGCAATTAAAATAATACAAACAAGTTTCAGAGACACATAATTACTTATGTTACAAGGCGGCTTATTGACTATTTTGAAGATGAATGAACAGACAAAGACTGGTAATCTGTATGACCATTAAGGCGATAAAACCCGCAACCTTTGAAATAAGCGGCCAATACTCTATCAACTGCGATACCACCCTTCTTAAAACGTATTGTCCTCTTTAAACGACTCACATCAATGTTAAAATCCATTTTACTTACGCTTTGGCATCAAACAAAGCATCGTATTAGGAACGTATACTATAAGAAGATATTAATACCAGTATTTTTTTTAAATATAAAACTAGTTTGTTTATTCGAATATTAGTCTCAATGTGTGCCACCGAAGGCTAATAGACAATCAGTTACCCAAACCACTCTTTCCTGGAATCTTAGAAGGTTAACCAGTACTCGAGCACAATCAGCTTCGCAAGAAACGAACTATTTTTCGTTTGGAATCAGCAGTGAGAGACGAATGACAAAGACACGCAATGTAGTATATAAATCATCACGAAGATTTTGGCCGGCCGGGAATTCGAAGATTGTACTTATAACAAGTGAAGTCATATGAGTTTTGAATGCATCAGTGGAAATGTTTAACAAATTGTTATTTTATACTGAGGTATTTGGTTTAACGAAAAACATTTGTTTCCGATTGTCTGACCGCCTTTATGTTTACTGTCGACCCTATTTTTCAAAATTAAAAAACATAAAATCAAAAACATTATTTTCTTTTTTTTTTTTCATCTGAATCATTTCCGTTATACAAACACTGCATTATACCTAACAAAATGTGTATTTGGAATACTTTAATGTGTGTGCTGTACGATATTCAACATTGACGTCTAGAGAGGCAGAGAATACTGCCCCCAACAAATGGTTATTATTGTTATTCAGAACAGCACAGTAAATCTTGTACTTATCTCAATAGTATAACTTGGTTAACATACACCTACAACCAATGATCGTTTTTTTCTGAACATTACTAATACCTCGGGAGAGAAAAAATAATATATATATGCAGGTGATTATAGCCTGGTTGACACATTTTGTCCGCAGAAAAAATAGAAATATGTCAGATTTTGTCTATATGACGCCTTTTGACTGCTGCAGAAAATTTAGTACAATGCAGTCTTCTGTCCGCATCGAGACAAAAGTCGACGTATTTCTATTTTTACTGTGGATAAAAAACGTTGCAAACAAAACGTGCCAAGCGGACAAAAAGCATTGTCGCAGGCGTGCAAATAGCCGACGTCTATATATTTATTATAGAAAATGCAGGTTCTTATCGAACTGATGTTTACATAATACTGGTGATAATTCATAGAGAATAGAGATATGACTGAATTAAAACGTTGGTTGAAGGAAAGACGTAGTACGGAAAAACAAGTTTGATATTTTGATATAATTATAATTTAAAAAAAATTAAAACATAACACCAAACAGCTCCCCCTATATTACACACACACGCACGCAAAATACCCAGCACCCACAAAACACCACAAACATAAACAACAATCGCCCACGGAATTAAATAAATAGAGAAAGAAACAAATAAAACAACACACTCAGTTGATCTAGATATGAAATGGGCTAATGAACATTATGATTTCCTGAACTTTTCACAAACATTTACTTAAATTCTTTTACTGTAAATTTTAAGTAATTTTGCTCCTTCAATAAAGTGCATCAGTATACATGTACTTCAAATTGCAAGTAAAGTGCGTGGTCCAGTAGGGCTCGAGATCGGAGGGTCGTGGGCTCGATTCTCCGCCATAACTGTGTGTGGTGTCCTTGAGCGAGACACTTTATCCGCATATGCTTAGTACTAGTTCTACCCAGAAATACTTTGAACGTGATTTGTCTAAGTTCTTATAACTTGTTTCACAATCGAAGTAAATAGATAAGTTTAAAATCATAACACACACTAGACAGAAAGACATCACAAAGAAGAAATCTAACAATCAATGATGATTAACCTCTCATAGACCTAACACTGTCACGACAAGACTTGATAGAGTAGGACATATTTATAACACATCGATAATGGCCAATTTAACAGAAATATAAAAGGACATACTTATATAATTGATAGCTTGGAAGCGAAGTCAAATTACAACATTAACGTTAACGTTGTTTGTATGGCACCTTTTTCTACAGTATTTTAGTGATTTAACGTCGGCCAATACACATGGCCATCGTTGCTGGGACATACCAGGTGGTTTACGCTTTGGCATCAAACAAAGCATCGTATTAGGAACATATACTATATGAAGATATTAATACCAGTATTTTTTTAATATAAAACTAGTTTGTTTATTCGAATATTAGTCTCAATGTGTGCCACCGAGGGCTAATAGACGACCAGAGACCCTTTATCTCTGTAAGTCATTTACTACTTCCCTGCATATACAGAGGTGGGAGACACCCATTACGTATGTAGTTGAGGCATACACAAACAGATGGACAAGTTGTAGGCATTTTTTTAAAGAAGATAACCACTGAAATGAAAGTGGCAGGTTAAATGTTTAGTGATTTATTTTAAAGAGAGGTCACCAAACTGAGTCCTAGATCAAGATGGCCTGAGTGACCAATATGCCAGATGAAAGAGGTAGAAATAAATAAAATTTAGTTCTCTTTTCTCCTTTTTTTTCAGGGCTTTGTATTGCAGTGATTTATTTTTTTTACCGCATATTAAATGGTCTGTGTTTTAGAAATCACCACTGAAAATGTGATACTGTTACCAGATTTCTTGACAAATCTGTATCATTTTAGATGTGTTGGTTCGAACCGCATTGCGAGCGAATAGTTGACATATTATTACTCTGGAAATTGATAGGTATCATAAATCCATTGACTTAAAAAAAAAACCTGGTCAAGGTATGATTTCTTTCTTCATAAATGAAGATCTTGGACCAGTGAATAATCTAAGCCCAGACATATGCTGCAGATTTGTTTTTTTTTCACGGAGTTTTGGACACAAATGTTACCATGGTAACATTTTGTCGTCATCTTATTGCATTGGTTTTTAATTGATTATCCTTTTCATCATGTGTCATGCTATGTCATCATTTTGTCCAGTTGTTTGCCATATATTTGTATAAGGGGAAGGGTTGTAACTTACGTTGTGAGACCTTGCGGTCTAACCCCACTGGAAAATAGAATAGTAGTAAAATATGACTAAACCAAACAATTAAACCTGTCAGCACTAAAAGTGACGATTCTAAGACTCCTGGGTCCATTATCACAATACCTGCGACATGGTTTTTGTATGAATGAAACATTGAGGATAGCGTCGCTGAACATACTTGAATATGATGCTTTAGTCACTTCGTTCGGTGATGCTTATTTGAAAGAAAAAGAAAACAACAAGTGTTTTAACTATAGTCTATCGATTTTAATATGAACCAGCACTTTGGCTCTAACGCTAGCTGTTAATCAAACAAGTCGATATTTCAACGATCGATATTGGTTCCAGCGCCGTCATTTACCTTAGTCAAGCTGTCGATGTCTAAGTATACATTACAATTGTATTTCGATGGAAGAACAAAGTCAAGTGACCAACGGGCGGAGCGATACCCATCTTGAGTCAGGCCAACTACACAAAATAGTGCTACATAATACAGACGAAAAGTTTGCCTAACGCACGTATGAATACGTCGCTCATCCGAGTGTGCATATAAAGATAATTTTTCTTCCTTTATGATAAAGATAACAACAACAAAAACAAATTACACAAGTTATTTTTTCCCCGTACAAATTACATAAGGTCCATTGTAACACCAGTTTATAGACCCTTGGAATGGTAAATGTACTGTAAATGTAATTGCACTATAAATATAAATATAAATATAAATATAAATATAAATATAAATATAAATATAAATATAAATATAAATCAATATAAATCAATAAAAATGTACCGTAAATGTGAATTGTTATGTAAATGTGCGGTAAATGTTAATATTTTGTAAAGAAAATGTACCTGTAAATTTATATGTACTCTAAATGTAAATGTTATTGTAATGTAAAGGTAAATAAACCATATACATTTGTATTACATATATAAATAAAATACATCGCAAATCAACAACCTATTATATGTTTAGCGTTAGCCTAAGAAGTATAATATGTCAAATTTTAACAAGTATTAGGAATGGTAAGACTGCTTGGTGGCATTATACAAATGACGATAGAATCGGATATAAGTTGCTGTTAGATATTCTAGTTTTTTTTATGTTT